>CAKNXH010063008.1:23806-43628 GCA_932178445.1 Andricus quercusramuli
TAAAAAGTCAGTCTATCTACAAATTTCAAATCGGGCGGAAGCTCTGCTAAAAAGTCAGTCTATCTACAAATTTCAAATCGGGCGGAAGCTCTGCTAAAAAGTCAGTCTATCTACAAATTTCAAATCGGGCGGAAGCTCTGCTAAAAACTCAGTCTATCTTCAAATTTCAAATCGGGCGGAAGCTCTGCTTAAAACTCTAAATTCATCTCAAATTCGAAATCGGACGGAAGTTCTGCCCCAGAACACATTCTCGAAATAAATACAGACAGACTCCGGGTATTTGGAAACCTCTTTCCAAAATAGTCGAAATTAAAACTCGTGAAAAATAAAACTAAAGTCAGTGTAGTGCTTCGGAAATTTCAATCGAACTGAAGTCGATTGTAAATTTTAAAATCCCTTTAAAGCCAGTGAAACTAAACCCCAAGATTCTTTGACAAATCCTATTGTCAAGTAACTATTGTCAAGGTAATAAACCCTAACTACCTGCTGGGGACCTGAGGCTACCTGCTCCCCAATATACTCCTTTGTCGAGATACTCATTGTCAAACATCGGAACGGAGAGCCACCTGAAGGAAGATCAACGTTACCATAGGACGGTAATAAACGCCACCACCAGTACCAGTAATTTTCCCATTCAACTAGAAAGGAAATCCAACCGCTGACAAAACCGGTTTATCGAAGAATCTTCCAATATTCAGTGAATCCCCAAAGTTACTCGCCAAGTTTGAAAGAGCACAAATTGGATTATTTATATTAGGTAAGTTTTTATCAATGAGTTAATAACTCACAATATTTAAATTTCTCTTTTAAAACTCGTCATTAAGATCTTCCTTTATTTCAAGGTGGAGATCTGGATGAGGAGTTTCGCTGCTCGAGATTAACCAGTGCTAATTGACATTTTAATGAAAACAAAGTACAACAAGTTAAATCAAAATCAATTCATTAAAAACAAATCCTTTTCTATTTTTTCTTAAACAATTAACTTCAGCTATCTCTCTTTCATTTTGTAATTTCTCATATTCAATAAACTCAAATATTATATCTTGAATGTATTTCAATTAATTAGTAGATTATTGTGTAGTTATCTCAACCTTCGGAAGTTATTCTCATCCCTGTTTCGAAATCCTAGATTTCGTTCAAAAACGAGAAAACCTTTTAATTAATTATTTTTAACAGGTAAGTTTGTTCCCTTCAGGACGTAACACTATCTTTAATAATGCTATTTATAAACTGTGAAGGATAGTTATTTAAATTTAAGATTTCTTTGATATAACTTAAGTTGTCTTTTATAAATTAAAAATCACCAAGTTCAATTCCTCTGTCAACTAAATTGTTAAACAATCAAATTTTTCGAGCAAAAGGATGATGAGAGTTATATGTAGTAGTTTATTACATTGTTAACTTCCACTTCATACGTAACATGTATTGAATCTTCTATATTGTTAAAAACCTCCAGAAAGTCATTGATTTTATCCGTAGGAATGATAGTAAAAACATCATCCACCTCTTACAGTTATTATATAAACATAATTATCCATACGTTATTTTAAGGCTAAATGTATAATTAAACTAGACGCAAGAAATCATAGAATTAAGTCTACGGTTCGACAGAAACCACCGAGCATCCGTCGGAAGGAATTTCGCGTTCGGTTTTTGTACTTACCTGTCTCGATTTTTTTCAATCGCGGTCCGACGTAAAATAAATAATAAAATCGGAAAGAGTGTTCCCGCTATTGCTAGGAAATAGATTACGGGAGTCAGTTAACTTCGCGGCAAGTTGGGGGTTTTCTTTAGGAACTTCAGTTTCCTAATTTACCTTTTAATTTTCTGACTAAAACAAAAAATTAAAAATACGCAAAAATCACACGGGGAAATAAGTACTTCCTAGATGGGAAATAAAGCCCTGTAGTAAGTTATTATCCAAGTAATGGTTTTTTTTTCGTTTTAGTTCATCCGGGGATATTATCTGAAATTTTCAAAAATGTGTCGACGGAAAACAGATTGAATTCGAGCTTCACAATTGGGAGCAGTTTAGTAACAAAATAGTCGGGCGACAAGATTGTGCATCGTTTCTCCTGACATATGGTAAAGTACTGTATCAATCATTTTTTGTCACAAACACAAACACACACCAAAGTATATGCTCTGTAATTTATATATATATATATATATATATATTCTAGGTACCTAGCGTGTGCATGACACGCTCTGCACCTATCACTGGTAACTTCTTGACATAAAATGCGGGCGCGATATGCTAAGGTGGAGATTACACTGTCCTGGCATGCGAAAATAAAGCCCTCTGTACCTAAATTGAGCCCTGATGATTTGAGGAAAGCAAAAGTTTGCTCCTTCGACTAGGGCTGTTTTTCTACATTTCTGTGAAAGTTTCCGTGCATTTGCTTGTCGAGTAGCTCTTCATGAAATTTTCCAACCTCTGATTTCTTTACTTCGGCTTTTAGAAGTGGAGCATCTAGATGGAGTAATGCACTTTCCTCACTTCTGATGTTAAAATTCAGGCCAAGGATCTCGGCAGCTTGCTCCGCGGCTCTGTAAAGGAACGCTCCTTCGCCAATCATCTCGTGGTTTCTGACCATCTTTAGGAGAGGATCTCTGCCATTCGCAAGGATGTAAGCTGTACTTAAAACAATTCGGTTATGAAGACACAGGAGATTCAGAAGTCCGCGTCCGCCTTGACGGCGTGAAATGTATAATCGCGGAACTGACGAATTGATATGCAAGCTTTTATGCATATGCATGATCTTACGCGTGGTGACATCAAGGGCCTTAAGGTCGTTCTTCGTCCATTGAAACACCCCAAACGAGTAGAGTAGAACCGGGACGGCAAACATGTTAGTCGCAGATACCTTGTTCAACGCCGACAGATTCGAAGACCAAATCTGTCGAAGAAGATGCTTGTATCTGCTTCGGAGAAACTCCTTCACTGATGTTACATCCTGAATGCGGCTTTGAGGCACGCCCAGGTATGTATAGGTGTAAAGATGTCTAATAACACTTATATCCACAAGCTCAGGGTCCTTGGGAACGCCAGTAATCTTTCCTTTCTTCAAATTCATTTTGGCACACTTGTCCAAACCAAAGTTCATCCCAATCTATCTTGTGTAGTTCTTGACAATATTTATAGCAGTTTAAAGTTAGCTTCTACCAGTGGCATAGATCTTCAGGTCATCCATATAAAATACATGAGTGAACTTATGCTCACGCTGATTAGTGTCGCCAAAGAGGTATCCAGGAGAATTTCGTAGTGCGAGAGATAGAGGCAGAAGTGTGATGCAAAAAAGCAAAGGGCTCATACTATCCCCTTGAAAGACACCCCTCTGGAAGGTGACGTTGTTCGTCGTCAGACGATAATTCCCAGATAAGATGGTAAATCTAGTTTTCCAAAAAGGCATCAATCTCTCTATGCATCTCACTATGTGTGGATGTACCTTCAAGCTTTCCAACAGACAGATGATAAGTCTATGAGAGGTTGGATCGAAAGCTTTCCGGTAGTCAATCCGGGCCATTGACAGGACGCGCTGATGGACTGTAGCGTCTTTACAGACACACCTGTCAATCAGCAGGTTCTCTCGACAGTGCTACACCTTTTTTCGAGCCACGTTGTTCGTACATCTCTCGCCACACAGGCTCAATTCATCGAACAATCCTGTTGTTTAAGACAGCTGTGAAGATCTTATACAGTGTGTTCAAACAAGTTATTGGCCTGTAATTCTCTGGTTTGGACAAGTTGCCTTTTTCGGTAGGAGTATAATGCGTCCTAACACCAGCCACTGCGGAATGGGCGTCTCCGACTTTAAATATGAGGTGAATATGCGGGCCAAATGTTGGTGTATAGAAGTAAACTTCTTCCACCAGGAGTTCTTGATACAATATGGTCCAGCACCGGAAAAGTTCTTCGTGCCTCTAAGTGCTTTTTTCACCTCTTCGGCAGTGACTGATGGGCACTCCTCCCCAGATTTTATGAGGCTATCGCAAAACTCCTTAAGGCGGATGATATTGTCAGTATCTTCTTCCAACTCTAGTGTTTTCGGGATCTTGTACACCTCTCTCCAAAAAGTCTCTACCTCCTTGGGCTTGGGTGGATTTTTTACAAAAACAGGGGGATCACTGAAGAGGCGTGATGAGTCAGCGAGAAACTGTTGATTCTCCCTGATTCTTCTCTCCCTCTTCTGTATCCTCCTACTTGCGTCAGATAACAGCCTTATTTTGTCAACAATACGCTGCTTGATTGTCAGCAGCTTTGACTTGTTTGGTGTGTGATTCAAGGTTCTTGGGCGAACTTTCAAACCCTTTCCGCGAACGGTCTACCAGATGTTATGTAGTCAATCACACATTGAACACGGGACGCATTCTGTCTTGCCAATCCAATTTTCTTGTTCAGTTGATGCAAACGTCTTCTTGTCTTTTGATCCATCATCGGTTTCAGCCTTCGATTCGAATCAGCTAAAGCTCTCGCAGCACCATAAACTGAGCAATTGATGGTCCAGAGGTCGGACTTTTGCGAGATATCTCCACGAAGGGAGGCATCCATTTTAGCCAGATCTTAGGGCTTAAGAGGAACTTGCATGTTGATGTTCCTTCTTGTACTGAAATTGCGATCATCTTCCAGAAGGTGCCTGCTTCCTGCGGTTGGTCTTAATGTCGTTTCATCTTTGTCTGCAGCTTGTTCAAGCAGCGGTTGAGGAAGCGCTCCGCGTACATATCCATTTTTCTCGGAGGTGGTCGGCTTGATTTCGCAAAGACTGATGCGGAACGTGCTGAAGCTCTGGGTGTTTCTGGCACCACAGAGTATGCATACGCGCCATAAAGCCTCCGCGAACAGGGATAATGCTGGCATCGTAGCAGTCTAGCACGTCATTCTTAAGTTGATCCGTCCACTCAATGTGGGCGTTTCGCCGGTTCATCGTCGTGTTTCCATCTAAATTATTTTCAGCACCCCGAACTCTAGGATGATCGGCATTGTTTGCCGATCCATTGTTGGGTGCTCTGCGCGTTAGATCGTTTTGAACCGCATCTACAACATTTTGGTGGTTTGGTGGTTTCATTGTTGTTCCTACGAGCAGCTAGGGAAAGGGTTCGTCCATCCTTGTAGAGCGCCGCGTGCAAGGATAAGGCTGATACTCTGAGAGGTCGCCGGTATCCCAGAGTCACCGTTAAAGACACCTCACCCAGGTGCCATGCAGCTTTCGGCACGGTTCCTACACCTTCGCTTAGGGGTTATTCCTTCGGGACCATCCGTGGACAAATGTCCGCGAATGCTTATTAATTATTGTAACCGTATTCAGCAGAAACCCTTGGTACGGGGACCCTCCATCCGCAACCCGAGGACGCTTTCGGTGGCTTTGTCATAAGCCCTTCGGTTCTATTCCAAAATAATATATATAAATATATATATATATATATATATATATATGTAACATGTGCCATTTAAATATAAACCTATACCACACACAATGTAATTTGTCAACTATTATTGTATAACAATTCAATACACCCAAGCTCAACAACACTTAGAAAAACCCTGAACTAATAGGGCTGGGAATTGGCCCATAAAATATCAATACTTGCATTGCTAGTATTATTATTTGAATTCCCAGAATTGGTTAATTAAGTAAATTGCCTCGAATTTATTGAATTGATAAATCCTCGGATGTAACAAGCCCTGTTTTCAATATCATTCAAAACGATGTTGGCTATGACAGGGGTTAAAGGTGAGCCCATTGGGCAGCCTGCTGTTTGTTTGTAAAATTTCTGATTCAATGAAAAAACCATATTATGGAAGACAGTTCTAAAAGCGATTAATATTTTATTTTTAGAAATCCTAGTTTAGTGATGATTTTTTTTCAATATTTCATCAACACATTCAGTAGGGCAGGGTCGCGGAAAACACTGTAAGAGCGACAAAGATGGTAATAAAGCACTCTTGGAGCCGCATTCTGTCTGTAGATATACGTTGTACAAGCGTGGGTGGGACACACCGATAGTATGTGTTCTAGATACTTAGCGTGTGCATGACACGCACTGGACCTATCGCTGGGAACTTTTTGACATAAAATGCGGTCACGCTTTTTGATGGATTAATTTGGACGCTTTTCCACTAAAACGGAAATGAAACCGTCCTGGCTTGCGAAAATAAAACCCTCTGTACCTGAATTAAGCCCTGATGATCTGAGGAAAGCAAAAGTTTGCCCCTTCGACAAGGACTGTTTTTCTACATTTCTGTGAAAGTTTCCGTGCATTTTCTTATCGAGCACCTGTTGGTAAAAATTTTCAGTCTCTGCTTTCTTTACTTCGGCATCTAGAAGTTTCCTCGCTTTCCTCACTTCTGATGTTAAAATTCAGGCCAAGGGACTCGGTCGCTAGCTCTGCGGCTTTGTAATTGAATGCTCCATTGCCACTCATCTCGTGGTTCCTCACCCTTTTTAGGAGAGAATGTATGCCATTCGCAACGATGTAAGCTGTACTCAGAACAATTCGGTTATGAAGACACTGGAGATTCAGAAGTCCGTGTCCGCCTTAATGGCGTGAGATGTATAATCGCGGAACAGACGAATTGATATGCAAGCTTTTATGCATGTGCATGATCTTACTTGTGGTGATATCAAGGGCCGCAAGCTCGTTGTTCGTCCATTGAACCACCCTAAACGAGTAGAGTAGAACCGGGACGGCAAGCATGTTTGTCAGAGATACCCTATTCAACGCCGACAGATTGGAAGACCAAATCTGTCGAAGAAGATGCTTGTATCTGCTTCGGAGGGACTCCCTCACTGATGTTACGTGCCGAATGCGGCTTTAAGGCACGCCCACCTATGAATAGGTCTCTCCAGTATTACAGGGGTATTTCTATTTGACCGAGCTTTTTTCAGGCCTTTTAAAAAATTCATAAAAAATACAATTGTTAATATTTTGTAATGTAAATACTCACTTGGCTGACATGACTCAGCTGCTCCAGGTCATCTGAAGCAAAAAAGTCGAAGAGATTTTTAAAATATATGAGTACATCTATAACCGGGACTAAAACAAATCAAAAATATTGAAAATTGACAAAATGGCGCCCATTTCAAATTTTGTTTGCGAATTTTGACTTTTTTGAAGGTAGTTTTTGACTTGCTAAAAATTCAAAAATCGTTATTTTTTATTTATTCTAGTTCGGGCTACAGCCAAACATCTACTAAATATAACCTTCAAATTTAAGCTTAATCGGTCTAGTGGTTTTGACGGAATCATGTCAGCCATTTTAAAAAATCGTGTTTTGAGAAACACGACTTGCTCAACATGTAGCGTGACACTGGAAATTCAGAACTAACACTGAAAGTTTTGACTAGAACTTGAATAAAAATCAGGAGCTTTTTATCATGAGATTTGAAAAAAAGCAGGAGATTGAGAAAATTAAATATTATCACGATAATGATGTTAAATATTGTTTATTGTTCCATTTTGATCAAATATATGTAAAATGACATAAAAAATTGTTTTTTTAATTTAATAAGGCTGATATTACAAAGAAATGAACCAACAAGGTCCTCAGTGCTCTCAAAGTTGGTTCTCCGCGCCCACAGCGCGCGTTGGATTCCCGTTGGAGAATTGCTTTCATTGGTCAGAATTTAGCACGCAAGTCAAAATCAAATTAATATAATTCGATTTCGAATCACGCGCCAAATTACAGCCACCTTTGGGAGCACTGGATTAGGTATTTTCACTTCGACGACCAGCTAGCATCACTTCGTTGAGTGCTGAGGGGAAAACAATAGACCAAATGCATGGAAAAAACCTTATTTTTGCAATATCTTCGTAGTGAATAATAAATATTGAAATTTTATTATTTCATTAAATAGTTCTTAAAAAACAAAAAACTATTTTTCAGCACTCAACGATGTGAACCTAGCTGATGGTTAAAGTTAAAATACCTAATACTGAATGGATAACTAGATGGCGCATCTATTTGCTCTTTTTCCCGGGAAAATTCAGATTCCATTAGCATGAATCTTTACCCTGCATTATTTTTTAAAATCATATTACACATTATAATAATTATGTCAACGAATTTTAGCGAATATTTTCATATATAAATAGTGTTTATTGAAATAATGGAGATATTCATTGTCTTGTTCATTTTTTAATCTTGGAGATATTATAAGAATATATGACATGATATACAATTAAATTAAGAAAATACTGTTTTTGAGGAATCTTCTATTTATTGAAGAATTAATAAATTATTCTTCATCAAAACTTAGCAAATCCATCCCTTTTTGTATCATAAACATGTCATCCTAACCCTGGTTTCCATGAGACTCAAATGGAAACCAGGGTTGGATCAATAAAAAATTCCATCAATCAGAAAGCAGAGTTGGTGTCATGTGTTGCAGGCTTACAGAAAACCTATAGAATGTGAATTTTGCCGATGAAAAAGTAATTCAACTCCAAAGATATTATACACAATCTTTGGAGTTGACTTATTTTTTCACCCGACAATACAAATGCAGGAGATTTCAACAGAAAATCAGGAGATCATGAGACTAATTCAAAAAGCAGGAGATATCCTGTAAAATCAGGAGCATCGGCAACACTGCTTGAATACAAATCTGTCAATGCTTTCGGAACATCGTATTGGGGAAGGAAAACCTGTTTGAGACGAACAATGACTCTATTATACACATTCATGACCTGCCTGCCGGACAGATGAGGTGGCCCTCCACAGCGTGGAGCTCAGTGCTCTGCGCAGCTGAACCTGCTACAGCTTCGTTAAAAAGTCCAAACCAAACAAATCCCTTTGCGTACAAATTCCACATACCATATACTATCAAAAAATATTTAAAAAATCGATTTTTTGGTCCGGTCAAATAGTAATACCCCCTTAAGATGTCTAATAACACTCATATCCATAAGCTCAGGGTCCTTGGGAAAGCCAGTAATCTTTCCTTTCCTCAGATTAATTTTGGCACATTTGTCAACCCAAGCAGTTTGAAGTTTGCTTTTACCAGAGGAATAGATCTTCAGGTCATCCCTATAAAATATATGTGTGACCTCATTCTCGCGCTGAATTGCGCCGCCATAGAGGTATCCAGAAGAGTTACGTAGTGCGAGATATAGAGGCAGAATTGTGATGCGAAAAACTGAAGGGCTCATGGTATTATCCTGAAAGACGCCCCTCTGGAAAGTGATGTTTTTCTTTGTCACACGATAATTTCTAGATGAGATAGTAAATCTGGTTTTCCAAAGAGACATTAATGTCTCTATGCATCTCACTATGTATGGATGCACCTTCAAGCTTTCCAACAGACAAATGATAAGTCTATGACTGATGGGCCGCAGCGTCTTCACAGACACACCTGTCAATAAGCAGGTTGTCTCGAAAGCACTTAGAGGCACGAAGAACTTTTCCGCTGCTGGACCAGATTATATCAAGAACTTCTGGTGGAAGAAGTTTACTTTTGGACACCAACATTTGACCCGCATATTCACCTGATATTTGAAGTAGGAGAAGCCCATTCCGCAGTCGCTGATGTTAGGACGCACTATACTCCTGCCGAAAAAAGGCAACTTGTCCAACCCAGAGAATTACAGGCAAATAACTTGTTTGAACACACTGTATAAGATCTTTACAGCTGCCTTAAACAATAGGATTGTTAGACGAATTGAGCCTGTGTTCTATTCAACCTCTCATAGACTTATCATCTGTCTATTAGAAAGCTTGTAGGTGCATCCACACATACATAGTTGCGAATGGCAGAGATCCTCTCCTAAAAATGGTCAGGAACCACGAGATGTTTGGCGAAGGAGCCTTCCTTTACAAAGCCGCGGAGCAAGCGGCCGAGACCCTTGGCCTGAACTTTAACATCAGAAGTGAGGAAAGTGCATCACTCTATCTAGATGCTTCACTTCTCAGAGCCGAAGTAAAAAAAGGATATGTTGAAAAATTTCAATAACAGCTACTCGACAAGAAAATGCATGGAAACTTTCACAGAAATGTAGAAAAACAGTCCTTGTCGAAGGAGCAAACTTTTGTTTTCCTCAGATCATTAGGGCTTAATTAAGGTACAGAGGGTTTTATTTTCGCATGCCAGGACGGTGTAATCTCGACCTTAGCATACCGCGCCCGCATTTTATGTCAAGAAGTTCCCAGTGATAGGTGCAGCTCAAGACACACGAGGGTTTCGCCGGCCTGTCGTTGTGATTTCATCGTGCCCTGTGACCACCCATCTCACGGTTGTGAGACGTAGCCATAAGTGTGATTTACCGCGGTTCTACTGGGAGCTGGTGTCATTTTTTATTTAGATAGCAGTTGCTCTCAGTGGGACCCTGCGGTGGTTATTTAAATCTTTTTTTTTATATATACAGGGTGTCCCAGAACTAAGTGTCCAGACTTATATGGTTGTATATAAAACTTTTTTGAGTTATAAAATGATTAAGCTGGACTTATCAGGAGCACTGCATAGAAAGCCGTTCCTGCGTGAGAGTGAAGCCAACGCGTGTTAGTAAACGCTGCGTCTCCACTCGGTATTCCCACTCTGACAGCCCGCTGTACGTTTCACACCGTGCAGCGGTTCTATTGCCAGAGATCATTTCTTAATTCTTCATCTAAGAAGTACTGAGGGGAAGGCCCTATGACAAAGCCACCGGACGCGTCCTCGGGTTGCAGAAAGAGGATCCTTGTACCAAGGGTTCCTGCTGAAAATGGTTATGATAATTGATAAATAGACGCAGACAATTGTCCAGGGTGATTCTGGGATACCTGGCCACCTCTCAGAGTATGCTGTCTCATTCCTGCATGCGGGAATCTACAAGGATGGACGAAACCCTTTCCCTAGTTGCTCGTGGGACAAAGTGGAGTGCTACGATATCAGTAGGGCCCCTCAACACGAGGGTTACATGGCACGACTGCATTCTCTGTGCTGTGAGAAACACCCAGAGTTCTCGCACTTTTCGCATCAACGTCTGCGAAACCTTGCTGAGGAAATCCGGAAAAGGGGTTATGTGAACGGAGCGTCTACTCTACGGCAGATAGAAAAAGTCGGCAACAGAGAACGAGAGGCAATACTGAGACCACCCGCAGGCAGGCATCCAATAGAGGAAGAGCGATGCTTCAGGACCTGGAGAAGCATCAACATCCAGGTTTCTCTCAAGCCCGAAGATCTGGCTGAACTGGATGACGAGTTTTATGGAGATTTTCCCGGAGAGTCCACGATCTTTGGGCTATTAATTGTAGTGTGTATGATGCAGCGAAAGCTTTGGCGGATGCAAACCGTATAACAAAACCAGCGGCTGAGCATAAGACCAAAAGTCGAATGCATCAACTCAGCACAGAGGTAGGCTGAGTAAGACAGTACGCGACCCGCATTCAGTGTATGATAGACTTCATATCATCTGGCAGGATATTTACTGCCAGGTTCCGGCAGTTTGTCCGCGAACTGTGGATCCGTCATCACACACTCAACAAGTCAAAGCTGCTGACCATCAGACAGCGTATTGTTGACGGAATACGGGTACTATCTGATGCCAGGAGAAGTCTAGAGCAGACAGAGAGGTATGTCAGAGAAAATGAACAGTTTTTCTCTTACTCATCTCGACTCTTCCAAGATCCCCCACTTATTGTCGACCACTCGCTCAAACTGGAGAATGTCGAAACCAGCATCTAGCCCGAATTTCACCTCATATCTTAAATCGGAAGAACCTATTCGGGAGTGGTTGGTGGAAGGGCGCACAGTACTCATGCCGAAGATGGACAACTTTGCTGACCCTAAGAATTACATGCCAATAACTTGTCTGGCAAGAGATGTACGAACAATGCGGCTCAAAGAGAAGCGTATCAGGATGTCGAGAGAATCGGCTTATCGATAGATATGTCTGTAAAGACGCAGCATCCTACCAGCGCTACCTATCGATGGCCTGGATTGACTACCGGTAAGATTTCAGTTCAACCTTCTATAGACTTATTGTCTGTCTGTTGGAAAGCTCAAAGTTTGACCCACAGATTGTAAGGTGCATCGAGAGATTGATGCCACTTTTGGAAAACTAGAGAAAGCATCTCAGCTGGAAAATATTGTGTGACAACTAACAACGTCTTTCAGGGCGACGCCATGAGCCCTCTCCTCTTTTGCTTCACATTATCGCCACTATCTCTTCCACTTTGCCATTCCGAAGGGTACTTCTGCGCAAGGCCGCCGAGCGGGGAGGCAGGTGAGGATGAAAACCTGGGGCCCGGGGCCATACAGAGGTCCCGCGGTCCTAAATTGTTTCAAGATACACAAATAATTAAACTTTTTTATTAAATTTTTGTTTTTCAATTAAATTAAATTACTAATTATTTTTATTTTATTCTTATTTATTTTATTCTTATTTATTTTATTCTTATTTATTTTATTATTAATTATATTAAATATTTTAATTAAAATTAAATTACAATTAATTTGATCAAGAATTTTCCGTTTTACACAGAAAAGAATATCAAACGACACCGAGGATCATTCTTAGCCTAAACACTCAAGCGTCAGTGGAATTTCATAGACAAGTAAGCGATAGCTGGTATGTTATGAATTTTTGAGCCAGTTTAGTCGTATGAGATCAGTGATTCAGCATTTAGTTTTCGGTATGTATTCGTCATGAGAAGTCGTTTTGAATATTATACAGTGAATAAAAACTTTTCTTTGTGTGTGTTTGTGGATAAAATACACATTGTTCTGCTGGAAGTTAGCTTCTACCATAAATCGGGAGTACAGAAGAGGAAGGAAACAGAAGACCGCGCAAAGGAGGCATCAAAATGACAACTTCTTTCAAACGCATAATCGGCGATAACTTTGACAGTATTAATCTCTCAGAAACAGCTTCCAAGGATAATGCCAGTAATAATCTAACTGCACCTTTTTCTTCTCGACTCTTACCTTCATTACCCCCGATTATTGAATCATATTTTGATATAGGATCACCACTTTTAAAATCGACATTGAAATCAAAAAGTCCCATTGAAGTTTACCTCCGTGTTTTCCAAAATATTGTATAGGTGGTGAGGTAAAGAACTCTATTTTTAAGAAGATGCTAGGGAATGGTGAGATTGTGCTTCAAGACTGGTTTGTGTCGAGCAGATCGAAGAAAGCCCTTCATCCTTTACGGTACAGAATTAACAGAAAGCTTCCGCAAGCTCAAGAATCAGCTTTGGAGTCACCTGAAGGCTATACCGCTGCACGAAAGTGGAAGAAGGTACACGACAAAAACCCTAAAAATAAGAGTGGTGTCTCGCACAAAAATTGTTATATGCAGTGGAAAGCAGAATAGAGAAGTCAACCAGTTAACTCGTAATGGCGCATGTATGCGCAGAATAAATCCGTTACCAAACTGGTAATGACGCATACATGTGCACTTGGAATAACTGCCACAAAACTCAATGGATTAGCATAAAAATTGGTATGTCATAGTTCTCATGGTCGCTGATGACGAATCCGCGGTCAAAATTGAGAAATTCAAAATGGCGGATCCAATATGGTTAACTAACATGCAAAAGTCACGTGATTTGAATTAGAGTCCGTACAAAGTGGTTTTTGTTTGGTCGCTGATGACGAATCCGGGGTTAAAATTGAAAAATTAAAAATAACTGATAATATAGTAGAATAGTCATCTGCGACTTAAAAAACTCTTAATACTCCCTTCCATCCAAGTCACGTGATTTTTGCATTTCAATCCGCCATATTGGATCCGCCATTTTAAACTTTTCAATTTTGATCCCGGATTCGTCGTCAGCAACCTAAAAAAAACCTTAGGAAATGAAGTTTCATGATAATTACGGAATTATTTGCTTCTACCAGTTTTGGCACATAACGTCGATTTCGAGCTTACCAGTTAACTGGTTAAAAACAGAAACTTCGCTAAGTGACTTTTTGTTCAGGTCCATACAACGCGAGCGAGAAGTGTGGAAAGAAATCCTGATGCAAATTCTTGATGTAACCTTGTTTCTTGCAGAACGAGGTTTGGCTTTCCGCGGAGAATGTAACAGAATTGGAGACCCTTCCAACGGTAACTTTCTGGAAATCCTTGAACTTTTAGCAAAATATGACCCGTTCCGTAAGGACCACATACCAGAAGTTCGTCACTCTCAAGAATACCGGGAAAAGATTACAGGTGCATTACTTTTCAGCAGATATCAAGAATGAACTTATGGTTGTTTATGCGGATGAAGTAATAAATTGTATTCTTCAAGAACGCGAAAAAGCAAAGTATCATTCACTGATTGTGGATTCAACTCCAGATACCACTCACGTTGAACAAACTGCATTTTTAATTTGCTATGTCAATTTCACCAACGAAGATGCAGGAACCTATATAGCGAAAAAGCGTCTATTGGTCTTTGCAGGCTGTACTCAAAAAATGGAGAAGCCACTGCTCTGCTTATAATGCCAAAACTAAAAACATTTAAAATTCCTTTGGCAGATTGTCAAGGGCAAGGATGTGACAACGGGAGCAATATGAAAGGTGCCTATGCAGAGGAGTTCTCTCATCCTTAGCGGAGTACAAGCAACTAAGAGTTATCTTACTGCCCTCACATTTTTTTGGTGTCGTAACAAAATTGTACACAATATGCAGTTCCAGTCCCAGAGACGGGAAATACTGAAGAAGAAAATAGACTGCTCTTTGCATTCAACCTCTCAAACTCGCTGGTCGGCTTGGAACTTCTCCATGAAACCCCTTGCTACTCATCTTGCAGAAGAAGCAGACGCACTGGATGAGGTGTTCTTATAGAATTTGATAGAAGAATGTCCTGGTTATGTTAACGAACTCAAAACGTATGCACAATTGACATTGTAAACAATGTAATTCAGGCTCAAGGGGCAACGCTTAATGGCAACATTAAAAATGTAAAAAGCTTAATTGCAGAGCTTCAAGCTCTACGTAATGGATGATGGGGGGGGGGGGGATTTGGAACGAAGCTGTCTCGCTGGCAAGAACTATCGGATAACCAGAATCTCTTCAGGAGGAAACCGGGAGAATTTGCAAGCGGAAGAAAATGGCAGACGATGTCTACGAGAAAGAATTTTGAGATAAAAATGTAGCATTCGATGTAAAATTCAAACAAGAAGTGTACTACGTTATCCTAGACCATGCGATAAACGATGAAACTGTGCGGTTTGAAGCAATGCACAAACTTTCTAAAATTTTCTTGGTTTTTTGGAGATTACCCATTTTGCCTGAAGACGATATTGACAAAAAAACAGTCACTCAACACTCTTCAAAGGAGAAATCTTAATTGTTCATTTCCAAATTTGCACATTGCTCTCCGCATCTTTCTGACAATCCCTGTAATAGTGGCTAGTGCTGAGAGAACATTTTCTTGCTTAAAACGAACGAAAGATGTCCTGCGGTCCAACATGTCTCAGGATATGCTGTCCAATCTGGTAGCGCTATCTGTGGAAACAAAACTTCCGAGAAAAGCCAACTTGAAACCTAAAACCGACGATTTGGCGTCCAAGAAGACTAGAAAAGTTAATGTTTTAAAGCTAAGTAAGTTCACTGTATGATACATATAGTGGTAGTTTTTTGTATAATTTTTGAATATTTTTCCGCCTAGGTCCTAATTGGCAAGTAGGCTGCGGCAATTAAAAATCTGTTATAAAGATACTTAGTAAATGAAACAGAGAGGGGCTCATGTTAATATAGAACCCCAGGGCCCGAAACGGCTCTTGGCGGCCCTGCGTCTGCGGCAAACCTGGAAATCGAAAGCATAAGGTCATTCATGTATTTTACATGCATGGTCATAAGACCTATGCTAAAAACAAGAGCCAACTAGATCTAGCTCTAGGGGTTGTCTAAAAATACACTCGAGAGATTGGATGGGATTTTGGGCTAGAAAAATGCGCCAAGTTTTATTTAAAGCTAGAAAAACCTAATGGCATCCGAGAAAACACTCAGCTCATCGACAGAAGCGCCATACGACACCTTGGCGCTGAAGAAACCTATACACACCTGGGCGTACCACAGAACCGCATTCAGGTCGTGACATCTGTAAAGGATACTCTTCGAAGCAGATACAAACGTCTCATCCGGCAGATTTGGTGTTCCGAACTGTTGGCGAGGAACAAAGTATCTGCCACGAACATGCTTGCCGTCCCGGTAGTACTCTATTCATTTGGAGTGGATCCATGGACGAAGGACGAGCTCAAATCTCTTGATATCGGGTCACGGAAGGTTATACACATGAACAAAAGCATGTACATTGAATGAACTGTTGCGCGACTTTACATCTCACGCCGTCAAGGTGTTCGCGGAATACTGAATCTTGAATGTCCTCACAACAGGATTATTCTGGACAGCACATATCGTCGCAAATGAAAGAGACCGTCTTTTAAAATGGTCAGGAAGCACGGAGAAGTGGGCAGTGGATCATTTCTGCACAAAGCAGCCGAGGAGGCTGCTGAAACACTCAGCCTTGACTTTCATATCAGGGGTGAGGAAAATGCATCAAATCTCATCCAGCTCGAGTACTCACTCCTGAAGACCCGGATTCGTAACCTTGAAGACATACCCGCGTCCCAAAAATATGCCAAGGTACTTACGAGATGGATGCAGAAGGCTGGCATCCTTGGGTCGCTTCATGTCCTCAAGACAAACGAAGGTTTTGCAGCCTGTCCTTATGATTTCAATGTGGCCTGTGGCTACTCATGTCATGGTCGTGAGACGTGGCCATAGGTGTGATTCACTGCGTATTTACTAGGAGCCGGCGTAAAATTTTAGATGGAAGTTGCTCTGAGTTAGACCCTGTGTGTGTGGGAATATAACTGTTCAACTTGTTTTGCTTATTCTTATTTTCTGTACTTCGAACAGTTGATCTATGGACTTCCTTTGATTCACCGTGCCCCATGGTATGGGACAAGCTGGCTGAAATGCATAATGCACGTATTAATTAAATGTCAGTAAATGACGTATTCAAAAAACGGCTTTGAATGATGACATATGTTACTATTGGATTTCGAAAAAAGTAGTAATAATTATTGATTAATTTATCAGCAATCTGTTGATCAGTTAATGTTAAAAATAATTGAAATTTTAAATTTTCTATTTGATTTTTCTCTCGCCGAAGCCGTACTAAAAATTCTTGTTTAAACAAAATTAAATAAATTTTAATACGCAAAATCTTTTGCTAATAAATTATCAATAGAATGGAGTCCTAAAAAGGATTCGGTAATTTCATGAAAACGGTTTCGCAGGGATTGACTGCGATTCTTCACTTAATTCGCACTCAATTTTAAAAATGGACAGACATAAAGAGTTTTTTTATTGAATTATAGAAAGTTATTGACTAACTGTTTATTTTGTTAACAAATTTTCTGAACAGGTATCCACATCAGGTATTTATGATGTAATAAATAAAGTTTTTCATGCGGGATTTACCAACAATTACTCAGCAATAATACCTAGCTAGTAGCTATCATACTTGGCCAGTTAATAACAATTGATGCTTATTTAAATAAACTTAATCAAAAAATGCTCTGTTGGGCTATTTTCCGATGTACTTACTTGATTCTTCCAACTTAATCAAATGTTAATAACTATTTTATAAACTTTTATTGATATTTCAATGAAAATCAATAGCTGTTATTGTTAATTAAATTTTTTATTGAATCTATATCATCTCATGTATTTACAAACAAAAAATTCCACTTTTCACCCTGCAATTTGTTATCCTATGATTTATTTATCTAAACGTTCTTCTTTCAACGTAATCACTTTTTAATAAATTGGTCTTAAACTTTTTGACAACACTTGGATAGCGATAAACTGTTGTTATTGTTATTAAGAATGTTATAAAGACTTTATTTTCATCTCATGCGTTTTTAAACTAAGAATGCCGTTTTCCTTGTGGAATTTACCAAAAATTCCTTGGAAATGACTCATTTTTAAAATACTTTTGCATCCTTTGACAAAATTATAAGTGCTAACTTTTTCATAAATGTATTCCCTGGCGGACCGGCCGAACGCAAACATTACGCTACAGCATAACGGTAAAGTAATGGTAAAGTAATGCTGAAGTAATATGGCATTATAATTAATAAAGGAAACAAAATTAATATGTAAATTGTTGCAATTATAATAAAACGTTAAAATTTACATTAAATGGTCATGCCGTAATTGCAACAAGTTGCTTTCTCAGCGTTAAAAAATAAAAAAACAAAGTGGCTGTCATGCAATTCGGGTCCCTGCAGACTGGCAACCCACTTAAAGCCACGTTAGCGGGTTGCCAATATGCAGGGGCCCGACTGCAATGACGGTCACTATGTTTTTTTATTTTTTAATGCTGCAAAAGCAACTTGTTGCAATTGCGGCATGACCGTTGAACGTAAATTTCAACGTTTTATTATAATTGCAACAGTTTACATATTAATTTTGTTTCCTTTATTAATTATAATTCCATATTACTTTACCATTACTTTAGCATTACTTTACCGTTACGCTGTAGCGTAATGTTTGCGTTCGGCCGGTCCGCCAGGGATTTAATTAACAAATTCATTATTTTGATATTTTCAACATTTAAACTTTGGTCTTCTACTGCGTAATCAACCATTAGTTACTAGTTTTTTATCTTTTCTTGGAAACTTGGATGAATTATTGTTGTTATTATTCACAAAGTCATAAAAAAATGTATCTCGCTTCATGTAATTGCCAATCAATTGTACAAGAAAAACGAATTGGTATATCGGAGGATTTAAAACTTATTTTCGACAGTAAAAAGTTCAATTAAATTTTCTACTTTTAAGTTGCATACTCAGGGGGGGGGGGGGCAAGCCTTCTTATCAGCCTAAACAAATTTTTAAAAAAGTGTCCTTCTATGAAAAAGTCAAATTCATTTTTTACCGTTATTTTTAAAGGTAAAATATTTATTTCTTCAAAAAAATGGTTACGATTAATGAAAAGGTAAAATTTTAGTAGAGAACATTTCTCCTACTACTATTTGGAGAGTTAAAAATCTCTGAAGTAGGTGGTATATAATCTCAAAAACCACTCTTAGCATATTTTTATTAATACACAATCAAAACTTGTCTCTTTAACATTAAAGCTCTTGAAGGGAAAGCTAATATACCTTAGTTTACTTTCGAGATAAAAAAACATGAATTTCCTTAAAGAAAATCCAATTCGTGTTTCACTCATTTTTGAAATTTAAATATTCAATATTTTAAAAAAATGCTCATGATTAATCGAAAGGGCCTGAAAAAACATATGAAAACTGTACTGAAAGAAATGTTTTTTATTACGAATGAGAAGAATTTAAAATCGCTGAAATATGCGGTATCCATGAACTACTATCAAATATCTAAGTACACTTGAGAAATAATGCTCCAAAGTCATAAGATGATACGAATTTGATGGGTATTAAGGCATAAACATGTAAGTGCAACATTTTCCAAAACACGTTTTATGCGCTGAAAAGTTCTCGAAAACTGCACTGTACATGGTGATGTGAAAATTTGATTTTTAAACAGTTCAAACATTTTTTTGACTTAGATACTCATCACAGTGAAAATCTATGAACTCAAAATTAATTCCATTTAAAATTTTTTGGGACCTTCCTTGATACGAGAAATGCCCCTGCAATACACATAATTAACTTTTTCTTTTAGTGCTTTAAAGCAGTCGATGGACTGGAAGTGTGATCACGGGAATAATTTAACCCTTATAAGCTTTTATAGTTGTACCAACAACGCGCCGGCGCGGCGTCTCGAACTACAGCATAAACATGACAACCGTTAAAAAACATTCATAACGCGGATGATACTAAGGGGCCGTTGAAAAAATACGTAACGCTTTTTCTTGGCATTTT
>CAKNXH010063008.1:53389-137333 GCA_932178445.1 Andricus quercusramuli
CAGTCAAAAGATATTTTCATGTTCTTTACGAAAACAAAACGTATTGCTAGAAGTTTACATTTTCCTTACGTTTCAATGACTTCGTTATTGATACTGAAAACTGTTTAGAGACCTGAACTTTGTTAATACATAATATATTTGTTTTGATAACGAGACAACGATATGAAAAAATTCACTTTTGTTTAATATCAAATTAAACTAAGTGAAACTGAAGTTTCCAGAATACCCTCCAAACATTTTTCAACTCTTTCGATATGTTCTGAATTTTTTTAATGTGTATATACACGGAGAAAAAAACCCAGGTTTCAGCGCAAGAGATTTCAAGGCACTAACGCATGGACTGTTTATCAGGCGCACATCGCAGGCGTCTCTTGTTTTATTTCCAAGAGCTTCCACGGACTTTCTCCGTGAGTCTCCTTGCGATTTCCCTTTAGACCACGCCTTCTACCTGTTGACACGTTCGCACCACTAAATGTTCGCAGAAGGCGTGGCCTAAAGGCAAATCGCAAGGAGACACACCAAGAAAGTCCGCGGAGGCTCTTGGAAATTTCACTCTCACTTTTGGAAATAATGCTTGACAAATGTTCACGCGCTAATGCCTACATTTTTCTCTCCGTGTACGCTTACCTCTGGTTACTCAAACTATTTTTCAACATTCGGATCCTTGAAAGTTTTTGAAGAAAAGTGTATTATTACGCATTTAATATAAACGAAGGTACATGAAAATGTTCTCCAGTTCTAGTGATATCAATAATTGAAAAACCAAATCAATTTACTTTTAACTGAAGAACAGATAAAATTCTTACCTATAATTTTGAAAAGACTATGTAAGATGGTAGGGTCTCTGTATTTTTAGGTTTGAAAGAAACCAGCGAATGCAAAAAATCAAAACATATACTCTAACGACTTTCATACCACTAAAAAGTTTTATTAAATACAATTCTGGGTAAAAATTAGGGTCCAACGTAGTTTAGTGACCGCTGTTCTCCCGTCGCTAAGCCCACCTCGGCACTGGTTTTGATAAATCTGCGTTGGCCTCCCGTTCATACACGCACGTCTGTTTATACCGCTATTCTGACAAGCGCAGATCCAGATAATTGACCTGGAGGGAAAGGCGTTAAAAAATTTTGTACACATAGGAAGATATGACTAATTAAATTGACGAATATCTATCCAATTTTATCCCAATAATCATGTATTCCCTGGCGGGTCGGCTGAACGCTAGCGTTACGCTACAGCGTAACCATAAAGTAACCCTAAAGAATTATTAGAATAATCTCGTATTATAATGAGCGAAAGAAACAAAATAAACATCTAAATTTTTGCGATCACAATCGTACGTTAAAATTTACGTTAGAATGTAATGCCGTCATTGCAATAAGTTTATTTTCTAGCGTTAGAAATTAAAAAAACATAGTGACTGTCATTGACGGTCTGCTAGAGGCGAATTCAAGCGCATCTACTTAGATCTATTCAGATGTGCTTAAAGTCGCATTTAACACACTTCAATCACAGACACGATGTTTTAATTTCTAACTAATTCTCTAACTAAGTCTCCAATGATAGGTCAAAATCAATAAAAAAATTCATCCAATTTAAAATTTGTCGAAACGTTTCGGCTTACTTTACTTCGGCTTACTTATTCGAGATTACTCTAACATGACTTTAGGGTTACTTTATGGTTACGCTGTAGCGTAAAGATTTCGTTCAGCCAGTCCACCAGGGTTACGCTTAATGCGCGCGATAAGTTTCTTATTAGCAGTCAAATTCGCAAATAAAAATATTTCAGAGTGGCCTCTGAACACAAAATAAAATTGACGGTCATTTCCCGGTTACCAAATATTTTTCCAAGACATACAAATTTCAAACTTTCATACCTGAAAAAATGTTCAATTCAAACACTGAATACTTAACTACAAAATTAAAGCACTTAAAACATTGTATATCTCCTAAATTTAAAGTATTTAAAATTAAACCCTTTTTAATTAATTATTTCATCAGACAATTTTATCAGACTTTTGCAAACTTGGGTTCTTTCTCCTTGACTGTGAAAAGCCGAGTTTCTTTCCTTAAAATCTCTTCGGGTTAAGAAAAATGGACATATGATTACTCATTTGTGATGAATGGTATTCAGAAACGGACTGGGACTCACCAACCGACCCGATTAAAGTCTTGCAGACCAGCCCCAAAAGCCATTTTACCCGATTCTTGTGAAAGAGTTCAAAAAATTTGAAAGTTTTTCAGTGATTTAAAAGGATTTCAACAGAATTCAAGGAAATTCATCGAATTTCCAAATATTTCAATTATTTAATGAAATTTTTGAAGCTTTCAAACACTTTTATGGAAATTTAAAAGATTTCACAGATTTTACGTCAGTGCGAGTGATTGCACAGAAGTTAATTAAGAGATTAAATATTATTTCAAAGATTTTTAGTGATATTTGACGGATTTCAATAGATATAAAAAAATGCTGAACATCTTATAATATTACTATAAACTGCTAAGAATTTTACAAAAATGAAGGGAATTCGTAGAATTTCAAAGATTTGAAGATAATTTCAAATACTTCGATTCATCTGCGTTTTTGAAGCATGTCCTTAGATTTCGATCGATTTGAAAGGATTTTATTTATAAGGCTTTAGAATATTGAAAAAGACACCAAGGGGTCTTAGAGAATTTCCAAGATTTACAAATATTTCAAAAGATTTTCAAGAGATTTTATAAGATTTCCCATCTCAGTAATTCTCAGGGAGTTTAAAGACTTCCAACAAGGTATTTTAATAAATTTTCCTCGATCTCAAAGGATTTCATGGGGCCTCAAATATTTCAAGATATTTAAAGGAATATCATCAGATTTCATTATTTCAACGGATGTTAAGGAATTGATTCACAAGAATTGAGGGATTTTACAGGGTTCCAAAAATTTGAAAAGATTTTCAAACATCTTGAATAGATTTCAAGAACACTCCAGGTTTCAAAAGGGATTTGAAGAGTATTTTAAGAGATCCCAAAAATTTCCAAGAAACTGAAAAATTTCAAAATATTTTCAAAGAATTTAAAGAATTTGAAACATTTCAGGGTATTTTCAAGGATTCCAATGAATTTTCAACAAATTTGAAGGAATTTCCAAGGAGATTATTTATAATAATCTTTAAATTTATTCATTCACATTGTTTAACTGTCAATTGGACAGTTTAGTACAGCATACGTCAGTTTTAACATCATGTTTAACTTTTTGTATGTAACATCAAGTTGCTCCGCATGCATGGTAATACTTTATAATTCATTTTCAAGTTATTACTTTTGCACTTTAGATTTTGAAAAGCGCGATGTATAAATTAAAAATTATAAATTTTTAACGATTAAGTTTCATGAACCTCATTTTAGAATATTTCAATTTTAAACTATGTTCGAAATTATTTAATTTTTAACGGTTCCATTAGCCTAATATTCATTATTTTTAAAGCTTCCAATTATAAATCATATAATTTTCCACTTTTTGAGAGTAATTAAACGTGTACAATATTTCAAATTCTTCAATATCGACCAGTGAAAATAACAGTGAATGAATTTTTGTGTACAGAAATCTAATTTTTTAAATAATAAAATCAATCCAATCACTTCGAATGTCATTTGATACTACGTGACATGATACCTCTTAATAATTTTTATCATCTTGAAAATATCTGTAATTTGCATTTAAAATTATAATTCTGAATGCGCAATTTTGAAAAGGTTCAATTTTTTAAACTTTGAAACAAAACTTGTTTAGTTTCAAAATTTTAAATTCGCAAATATTTGTTTCGAAGTTTCTGAATTTTCAAATGTTCAATCAGGAACGTAACTAATTTTTTAATGTTTAGCCTATTATGCTAGGTGTTTTAACCAGATAAACATAAAATTTGAAATGTGCAGTTGTTATAATGCTTTTTTAGAGCTGCTTAATTTTTACGGGCATTCTATTTGAACATGAGAGGCCTCGGTGGCTCAGAGGATAGCGCGTCGGATTTCCATGCAGGAGGTCCGGGGTTCGATCCCTGAGCCGGGTACCAATGGAAATTTTTCTATGTACTTCTACCGGGGCTTCGGTGGTTCAGAACTCACCTTAAACTGTAGGCCCCCTCAGAAAAAGCTGGTATCGTACCAAGGTGGGGCCCCATGTCGAAGGGAATAGCCTTGGGGGTCGAAGCCGATTCTGTGAAGACTCGAAAATGAGTCAGCGTTCATCTTGCGCTTGGGAGCTTCTATAGGAGACACCACACTCGATGGTCGCTGGCCACTTTGGAGTAATGAACACACACACATACACTGACATAACACACCAGGGCAGTGCTTCGAATCTGTGCATCTACCTGATGACCTCAGAGGGATCGCTCCGTACACCCTAGCCTGCTAGGGAGGCTGCCTAATGGCAGAGTGGGCGAGGATCACTTTGCCTGATCAACAAAGGAGGACGTCGTTTACTGTGCGATAGGTATGCCTGGCACCTGAGAGGTACAATCTCAGAACGTTGATAACAACGGAAACCACCGAGATCCAAAAACACTCGGTGAAGGATGGCCGGGTTCGGAGTACTGCCTTGAGAATAAATACGGGTGTGGCACAATAGGCTTCTTAGCTTGAGCGCCAGGGGTTGGGACCTCACGGAGCCCTCCCCGCCTACATTACAAACTAACTAACTAACTAACTATATTTGAACATAATCAATTTTAGAGGTTGCCAGTTTTTAAATTTCACTATAGAAAAACAAGAATTTGGTAAGATTTGTGCAGTTACTATCGAGATAAAGAATTTATTACTCTTTTCATATCAATTACACAAACGTAGTCCTTGAAATGAAAAAAATTGAAAACCTTTTAATTCTTGGAAATCCTATTAAAATTCCCTCAACCTTATAAAAGTCCTTCTTATACCTCTTGAGATATTATGAAATCACTTAGAATCTATACAAGCCGCTGGAATTCAATAAAATCCCTTGAAAAATCCGTGAAATTCCATGAAATCGTATGATATTTCCTAAAATCCTGGAAAATGTATTGAAATACCATGAGAGCTTTTAAAAGATCCTCAAAATCATTGATTTCTTTGGAAATCTTATTAAATTCTTGAAAATCCTTCAAAAATACCCTGGAATCTTTTTCAGTATCCTAAAACCTTATAGTTCCTATAAAAATCCTTCTTAATCTTGTGAAATTCTTTAAAACCGTATACAATTTTTTGAATTTCCTAAAATCATTAGTCTCCTTGGAAATTCCTTCAAATTTGTTGAATCTCTTAAAAATTCATTGGAATCCTCGGAAATACCCTGAAATGTTTCAAATTCTTTAAATTCTTTAAAAATATTTTGAAATTTTTCAGTTTCTTGGAAATTTTTGGGATCTCTTGAAATACCCTTCAAATCCCTTTAGAAACCTGGAGTGTTCTTGAAATCTATTCAAAATGTTTGAAAATCTTTTCAAATGTTTGGAACCCTGTGAAACCTATCAATTCTTGTGAAACAATTCCTTAACATCCGTCGAAATTAATGAAATCTGATGATATTCCTTTAAATATCATGAAATATTTGAGGCCCCATAAAATCCTTCGAGATCGGGGAGAATTTATTAAAATACCTTATTGGAAGTCTTTAAACTCCCTGAGAATTACTGAGATGGGAAATCTTATAAAATCTCTTGAAAATCTTTTGAAATATTTGTAAATCTTGGAAATTCTCTAAGATCCCTTGGTGTCTTTTTCAATATTCTAAAACCTTATAAATAAAATCCTTTCAAATCTATCGAAATTTAAGGACATGCTTCAAAAATGCAGATGAATCGAAATATTTGAAATTATCTTCAAATCTTTGAAATCCTACGAATTCCCTTCATTTTTCTAAAATTCTTTGCAGTTTATAGTAATATTATAAAATGTTCAGCATTTTTTTATATCTATTGAAATCCATCAAATATCACTAAAAAACTTTGAAAAGCTTCAAAAATGTTATTATGTAATTGAAATATTTGGAAATTTGATGAATTTCCTTGAATTCTGTTGAAATCCTTTGAAATCACTGAAAATCTTTGAAATTTTGTGAACTCTTTCACAAAAATTGGGTAGAATGGCTTTTGGGGCTGGTCTGCAAGACTTTAATCGGGTCGGTTGGTAAGCCTCAGTCCACTTCTGAACGCCATTCATCACAAATGAGTGATCATATATCCATTTTTTTTTAACCCGAAGAGATTTTAAGGAAAGAAACTCGGCTTTTCACAGTCAAGGAGAAAGAACCCAAGTTTGCAAAAGTCTGATAAAATTGTTTGATGAAATAATTAATTAAAAAGGGTTTAATTTTTAACACTTTAAATTTAGGAGATATACAATGTTTTAAGTGCCTTGATTTTGTAGTTAAGTATTCAGTATTTAAATTGAACATTTTTTCAGGTATGAAGGTTTGACATTTGTATGTCTTGAAAAAATATTTGGTAACCGGGAAATGACCGTAAATTTTATTTTGTGTTCAGAGGCCACTCTGAAATATTTTTATTTGCGAATTTAACTGCTAATAAGAAACTTATCGCGCGCATGAAGCGCAACCCTGGTGGACTGGCTGAACGAAAGCTTTACGCTACAGCGTAACCATAAAGTAACCCTAAAGTCATGTTAGAGTAATCTCGAATAAGTGAGCCGAAGTAAAGTAAGCCGAAACGTTTCGACAAATTTTAAATTGGACGAATTTTTTTATTGATTTTGACCTATCATTGGAGACTTAGTTAGAGAATTAGTTAGAAATTAAAACATAGTGTCTGTGATTGAAGTGTGCTAAATGCGACTTTAAGCGCATCTGAGTAGATCTGAGTAGATGCGCTTGAATTCGCCTCTAGCAGACCTTCAATGACAGTCACTATGTTTTTTTAATTTCTAACGCTAGAAAATAAACTTATCGCAATGACGGCATTACATTCTAACGTAAATTTTAACGTACGATTGTGATCGCAAAAATTTCGATGTTTATTTTGTTTCTTTCGCTCATTATAATACGAGATTATTTTAATAATTCTTTAGGGTTACTTTATGGTTACGCTTTAGCGTAACGCTAGCGTTCAGACGACCCGCCAGGGAATACATGATTATTGGGATAAAATTGGTTAGATATTCGTCAATTTAATTAGTCATATCTTCCTATGTGTACAAAATTTTTTAACGCCTTTCCCTCCAGGTCAATTATCTGGATCTGCGCTTGTCAGAATAGCGGTATAAACAGACGTGCGTGTATGAACGGGAGGCCAGCGCAGATTTATCAAAACGAGTGCCGAGGTGGGCTTAGCGACGGGAGAACAGTGGTCACTAAACTACGTTGGACTCCCGCTTACGCACACTCAATGTTTATACCACGGTTTTCTCTACTTGGGTTTCTTAGTATTAAATTATTTTCTACCAAATTTCTGAATGTAATTAGTAAGGTCTGATGATAAGAGCAGATTGCACTCGAAACGTAACCCTAATTTTTATCCAGAATTGTATTTTCAACCCTAAAAACACAGAGACCCTACCATCTTACATAGTCTTTTCAAAACTATAGGTAAGAATTTTATCTGTTCTTCAGTTAAAAGTAAATTGATTTGGTTTTTCAATTATTGATATCACTAGAACTGGAGAACATTTTCATTTACCTTCGTTTATATTAAATGCGTAATAATACACTTTTCTTCAAAAACTTTCAAGGATCCTAATGTGGAAAAATAGTTTGAGTAACCAGAGGTAAGCGTACACGGAAAGAAAAATGTAGGCATTAGTGCGTGAACATTTGTCAAGCATTAATTCCAAAAGTGAGAGTGAAATTTCCAAGAGCCTCCGCGGACTTTCTCGGTGTCTCTCCTTGCGATTTGCCTTTAGGCCACGCCTTCTGCGAAAATTTAGTGGTGCGAACGTGTCAACATGTAGAAGGCGTGATCTAAAGGCAAATCGCAAGGAGACTCACGGAGAAAGTCCGTGGAAGCTCTTGGAAATAAAACAAGAGACGCCTGCGATGTGCGCTTGATGAACAGTCCATGCGTTAGTGCCTTGAAATCTCTTGCGCTGAAACCTGGATTTTTTTCTCCGTGTATATACACATTAAAAAAATTCAGAACATATCGAAAGAGTTAAAAAATGTTTGGAGGGTATTCTGGAAACTTTAGTTTCACTTAGTTTAATTTGATATTAAACAAAAGTGAATTTTTTCATATCGTTGTTTCGTTATCAAAACAAATATATTATGTATTAACAAAGTTCAGGTCTCTAAACAGTTTTCAGTATCAATAACGAAGTCATTGAAAGGTAAGGAAAATGTAAACTTCTGGCAATACGTTTTGTTTTCGTAAAGAACATGAAAATATCTTTTGACTGAAGAAAAAGAATTTAAAAAATTCAATTTTTGTTCCTTTATACGGGACAATGAAAATATCTCGTATGATAAGGAATATATTAAATTTAAATAATACAAAATATGAATAATATGAAATTTTGATGTGCAAAATAATGAAAGAGCGTGGCTACGTGCACCGAAATTTTGGTACAAATAACTTCAAACAATTTCGTAGACGTCGCAATCTGACTAAAAAATCTGACATGATATGTGGAGAAAGGAAGAATATCTTTTTCAATAATTTAAAGTAACGAAATACTTAGAAGAATTTCCTTTAATTGAATTGTACTGCGCGTATAGTATTGTTGTATCTGAATCTGGTAACCTATAGATAGTGGATTAAAGATTAGTGTGTTTTGATATTATATTTGCTCCCGCACTGTAATTAATATTTCCAGTTTTCACCGCGGATCTCAATATTATTCATCTAATCATGAATTTTGTATACACTTCACGTAGCTCTATATAAATGTAATATATAGTATAATTATATATAGTATGTAATATATAATATATAATAATATAATATATAGTATAACTTTACAGCTGTTTCATTGATCCTTTGACTTTGTCTTATGTCTTATTAAATGAAAGTCAAATAAAAATATTAATTTCTCCAGTGTAATAGTGATGAACTCGAAATCTCGAGTCATTTTTACGCTCAGATGGACAGTTATTCAAGCATCATCATTCGATTTTTTCCGTCGAAATCTAGGAAATGTCTTCCAGCAACAAAATAAAAGATTTTTGATTATTGTTTCGATATCTGAAACAAAGTAAAATTCTCTTACACATATGATACATTTTCAGAAACAAAACTATCACAAGGAAATGGAAGCGTGAAAATTGTTAGACCTAAAAATCAGTCTGCAATCAGCCTGGCCACGTCAGTAGATATACAGAGCCATGGGACGGCCTCCGACTGGTCGAGAGGCGTGGTCTAAAGAGGTGGAGTAAAGGAGGGGCGTGTCCTCTCCTGATTGATCGAGGGCTGTGGCTTCGTTACAAAATGGCGGCTATTAGGGTATGTAGCCTAATTTCAAAATGATGACCATTAAGGGGCGTGGCTTGATTACAAAGTGGCAGTAATTAGGGTGTGTAGCCTAATAACAGAATGTCAGTCATTAGGGGAAGGGGGCTTATAAAAACTGGTGGTAATTATGGAGTGTAGCCTACCCAATTACTCGAATGTATGATTCTCAGCTGGAACCACCCCCTTCCTCTGTGAACCTGCGATGTTTCATGAATGGATACGTTCCTCCCCAAAAAGGGCCCCCACCCCTTCCTGTTAGTTGAAGAGTAGAGGACAATTTGGAAAAGGAGACAACTATTTACAACGCAAATTAATGATCCTAATCTTATTTTCTATTAAGGATGAAAAAAGAGTGTTGAAGTCACAACAAAGCTATTGTTACGTCTAGGATAAGACTCACTTGCCTCATCATAAAATAATTATATCTAAAACTTAAGCTACTTTCTCCTTTTTTTATTCTAAATTTGTTAAAAAATAGAAATCATGGATTGAGGAACAAGCAAAGACGAAAGGTTGAGATAATCCAATTTAAGATATAAAATGATGATTTATTGATGTAAATTTTACAAATGTGTGAGTTGCGAATATTGTTTAAGTGTTTTATTTAATGATTTTAAATTGATTTGCACAACATGAAAACTTGGAGTATTTCAGCCAAACCTCGTCTTGGTGTCCACGCCTTTAAAAAAAAGAAAAGACTTTAGTGACGAGATTGTTAAAATAAGTTTAAAAAAATAAATAAGGGATAGCAATAGTAAATAAAAATTTACCGAATATTTCAGTAGATTTGTCGCTCGGAACCTTTGTAATCCTTCATTTGGCGTTTAAAAGGTGGTCAGTCCTTCTTTTGTAGATCAATTCCCTTGGAGAAGTTTAGTGGCTGGGGAAGGATACGGCTTCGAGAATCGGCTTGATGTCTTTTGCATAATCACACAAGGGTCATACAAGTCAAGTACTTTCAAGTTCAACTCAAAATAGTTTTCGTGTTCGAGTCTTGAACTAAGTCCCTTCGGCTGAGACTTTCGGTCGTCGTAAAGTGAATCTTTTACGAATAAAGTCTGCAGTGTTAAACGTTCGCGAAAAAAAACTCAAGTGTGGATTGGGTATCTGTTTATAGGACCCTGTATCGCACTACCACTAGTAAAAAGTGTTCATAAACCTTTTCACTAATAAATTACTTTTAAGTTTTACAAACAATAAGGAGATCCAACCGACAAAGCAACTCACTTTTTTGCCCTTTCAAGCATCGAAAAGTATATGTAAGTCTATTTCATGTAACTTTTATCTTTATTCTTATTCTTTATAATAAAACAATTATTTAAAACAACCATCTCTGAATCATTTTAAACACTGTACTCTGACACAGTCCGCGTAGGGCTGATAAGTGACACACAAACCCACAATCAAATAATTGGTCAGGTCTTACCAGCCTGACATAATCAGCACACTGGTCTCTCTCTATTCCTATTTTCCATTCTACCCTCGCCTATTGCTCGGGACGTGACAGCTGATTAGGTGGCAGCGGTGGGATTTGTCACTTCCGTTTAAATTCAGTGTTTTAATCTAAATTTAAACTCAGTGCTTCTTTAAATATCAAAATTTTCATTTCGGTTTAAAACAAAAAAAAACAAATTTCTTCGAAATTATTCACAACCATATTTCGATCTAAGTGAAAACAGTAACAAAAGGGTATGAACTAATTGTTTTGAGAAATTTGAATCGTCTAGATTTTGAACCCTTTAAAAGTGCAAACTACAATTCTCTACATCTTTAATTGCCTTTTATTCCAAAACCAGTTGAATCCCTTGTTGCAATCTCTCTTTTACGGATTGACCACCCGTAACTGGAAATCCTACGATAGATTCATTCATTGCAGATTCAGTCAATTTTAAAAACTAGAAGTTAAAATTATAACTTCATTCCTTCAAACCGAAGTTCTAGCTACAACATATTTCCCAAATTTTATTTTAAAGTCAGTGTTTTAAACAATCACACGCGATTCTGAAATTATAATTCACATCATTAATTTATCCAGTCTATGACAACTCAAGCAGTCGTTGCAGAGCTAGATGCAACCAGAGACATCGAACCTATACATTCGAAATGTTTCTCCTCGTTCTTAAACGAAGAGTAAGTTTCTAACCTTTACTGCCTTTTCTACTGAACTACGAGAGCGGTCGCTCGCCAGTGATGGGTACGCGTTACGATCAGACCGTTCACTTACACTGCATCAACACTTTCAAGCACTCGCGGTTAGTAGAATTTGCAGTATTTGATTAAAGTAATCTATCAAGGCCAATCATGTATTGAAAAGAATTGATACACGTTTACGATTAAAAACATTCCTCGAGCAATCGCGAAAACAAATTCATTCAAGTTCTTCTATTCGTTCCTTGTCTTAGCGCAACTGTCTAACCTGTATCGCTTTCTCTACTGAACGCGCGAACATAGTCAGGCAATCCACTGGCATCGTAACGAATATCTGAGTGAAAGCAATTATAACATCACACCCTACAACAGAATAAATTCCTAGGATTGTTTCATGAATTGAATATATGCACAGTTATTGAGCATCTCATCTCATTGACATCACCCGTTTTAAAATAAATTGTATAATAAGTTCACCACAACTTTTACAAAATGCCTGACGATCCTAATCAAACACAATTTACTGAAGATATTAATTGCACACTCAGTGAAGCCATGATGACATCCATGGCAGAGTGCTTCGCCATACAAAAAGGGGTTATAAATATCCCTACTTATGACGGAAAAAACATGTCCGTTAGAGACTTTATTCAAGATATTATAAACGGAGCATCATCACTGCCTTCTAATTGTGAAGCACAGTATCTTAAAGCGGTTTTAGCTCGTTTAAAGGGTTCGGCCAGGAATAGCATTCACGGAAGAAATTTTACGACTTTTAATGCTTTAATTAAATACCTGAAACAGCGATTTGCACCCCGTAAAACTTACTCATAGTATTTACATGAGATTTCGACAATTAGAATGAAGCGAGAGGAAAATGTTAGTGAATTTTTCGATAGACTCATTCTTCTAAAATCAGGAGCTCGAGCGGCTCTTGAAGACAAATATCCGAATGTTGAACAACTCCTAGCCCCGTTAAGAGATTGTGCCCTTGAAGCTTTCAAACGTGGTTTACCGGATAGTATATCAAGCTTAGTAGAAGCACGTAACCCTCTGAGTTTAAACGCAGCTTTAAAAGTCGCGCTCGAGTACGAAGCAAGGCAGCAGTTAAATTCTCAATATCCTATAAACCTTTATCATGATTCAAGATATTCTCAACCCAGTTATTTGAATTCACAGGATTATAATCCTAGTCACCATATTCGTTTTTCAACGATTGCACATCCCTATGATGCTTCTTATTCAAAACCAAACACAAATTCAGACACGCCAGAATTTAATAATTATCCGTATAATCATAATTCTCCACACGAGTATCCGTATGCAATCAACCCTTATTTTCCAGTTGCCCCTTTGCAAACCACAGGATATCCTGATTCATATTATTCACAGGATTCACCCGGTTTTTCAAGAGATGCAGACCATTTAAACTAATATCCCGCTCGCCGTACAGACGCAGCGACGAGTACGGAAAACTAGAAGCGTCGTACAAACGCACAAATCATGAGACCAGACGGACAAATTTAGATCCAAAATTCAATTTAGAATCCCCAGCAATAGAACTTTCATCCCCTAGTTTCAATGGAACAAAAGTTTCCTTTTTAATCGACACAGGAGCCGATCTTAATATTATAAAATTAAATTCATTAGACGAGGAAATATTAGTAAACGAAGATGAATCTATGGACATAAAAGAATTAACTCAAGAAAGAATTCCCACTATAGGCACAGTAAAGCTATCTATAGAAAAATCCTTGGTAGTCTTTTACGTAGTCTCTCCAGATTTTCCTCTCCACACAGATGGAATTCTAGGAAGAGAATACCTTAGACAAGAAAAAGTCAAAATATCATTTTGGCACAATTATATAGTTATTCATTCCAACCCATTAAAACCTATCCCATTCATTGATAAAAAGTCAAAAATTGCGCAGGATCAGATGATCGATTATAAAGGAACGAAGTTAAAACAAAAGTGCAATATGAAAACGGTAGAAGAACTTGAATTAGATAGGGAAACGATAGTCGATCAAAGAATGAACTCAATTATAAATCAGACTGAAAATGAACTAAATGAACTCGAAATTCCAGAGGATGAAACCGAGGAAACTATCGAGAAAATTGGATATGCAAATATTCCAGATCAAGTAGAATCCCCTTCGAACATTATAAAAATTCCTTCAACCCTCAAGCCTACAACAAAAAAAAAGCGGTGAATCACCACAATCCATATCAACTCCATCACAAAATTCAACCAAAAATATAGCTAATTGCAAACCTCGACATACACCTCCGAATCAAGCTGAGTATGAGTTAGGTGCCAAGCGTAGCTGTTTCAACAAGTTACGAGGGGAGAATTTAGGGATAGGCATACGAAACCTAGACGAAAGACGATCCCAGAAAATTTCACGACGAATAGGCTAAAAACATGGCACCATCAACATCCTTACAAATTATTAATACATCTTTCCTTTGTAGAAGAAGCAACAACACCAACGTTTGCCCAAGGAAATGCTTAGTTGGTAAAAATGTATCAACTCTCTCTATCTCTATACCTCTACATACAAAAATTTCACATCATTAGAGATCCTTTGGACTAGACAAGTGTCTCTTTGATATAAGAATAACTGAAGAACTGCCAAAATTTGAAACATTCTTTTACAACAATTTTAAATAAAAGAATTTTTCCGACAAACTGATTGATAGAAAGGTGCACTCATTGATTTAGAGAATCTAATTCCTGGAACCAAACAAATGCATCAAGCTGGACCTTTTGAGTTCCAAGAAATTAGTATTTTATTTCAGGAGTTCGATTTTTAAATTAATTGAAGACATTGTTTGGTTCAAATAATGGATCACTACTTTAGAGAAATAGATTCCTAATACTGAACAACGGGACTCAAGGAACACTATTGAAAAATATTATTCAATTCAAAACACCGATGCATATTAAAATTAATGCCTCAAGCTTATGAAATCAATATGAGAAACATTTTATCTTATTCCAATATAAAATCATAATAACCAGTCAGATGATTCTATTTTACACAACCCTTAAATAATTCTAGTAGCAAATTCGATTTTCAAAATTAAACGTATTGACTTGGTCCTAATTGTTTTGTGTGTGGAACAAAGATTAATTATAGCAATTTTGAAGTCAAGCATGAAAACGAGTAAAGTTCAACCCAAATCGGTACTGACAAGTATACTAGCTGATCCCTTTGAATTTTCTCGAGCCAAACCACATTTTAATTGAGGAAAAGAGATCACAATCTCTAAAAATCGAAAAAAACGACGAAAAATTTTTCAATTCAGCCAAATCGTTTTCTTAGTGTTTTTATACACTCGTACACACGTATATAAAAGTAAGAATTGTAAACAAATTCCAATTTAAACGAAATATCAAAAATTAGATAGCAATAACAAATGCTGTTAATTAGATTCTGTGATGTACAACAATTACATGTGATCACCAAGATTGATGAAATTTCCCATTTTTCCTAATCCATATACCCAATCAGTTGCAAAGTTCTCAAGAAAAACAGAAAAGTAATCACTTGTTCAGCTATTCAAGCGACGAGGTGTCTACACCACACAGGTCACACCTTTGTTTCAATGTCCATGAAAACAAGGACATTTTCATCGACGACGAGGAACGATTCTAAGGAGGGAGGACGGAAAATAAAATTCAAAAATTTTCCAGTCAAAATGCTTCGCTAGACGTGAAGGAACCAATATATGGAACCGGAACATGATATCAGCATGGCATCATGCTGAATCATCCTAATATTGGACTCCTTGAGGCTGTTTCCACGGGAAGAAGAATCGCCAAAACTATGCAAAAGAACACTAGACATCTATCTTCATATGATGATAGCACCATCTCATCATGGCTGCTCTTCAAATTAAATATAATCCTCTCATTACAAGATATCACCGGCTACGGAACACCGAAAACACGATAAGAACATGGCGATTAAAATCCATGTTAACCTCAATGATATACCTCAAGACCACGCTGGATAGCAGTGAAAGAAGATCTGTAAATTCAAGTTTTACGGACCAACTGAATCCTTTCCTCAAAATCCAACCATTTCAAAATTCTACCCTTGCAAATTATCATCAATGACAAATTCCATGAGATGGATAAAGACTACATACACATTGTAGAATCTTTAAACGCAAACTGTTGTTGTTATACAATTACATAACTTGTTATAAAACCACTATTGAAACCTCAATATAATTAACTCTCTAAACTCAGAGTTTAAAGAACATGTCCTAGTAAAACACAAGAAAACAAAAATTCAATTTTATATGCTCTTGATAAGAAAAGGCATAAGTGGGTAATTTATCTAAGCGATTACGTGAAAGACCGAGAAAATTCGTTAAGGTGAAGCTAAGAAAAAAAATACATTTTCTATAAAATGTTAACTTCAAGAGAAGTGACCTCAAGACTACTAAAATTAATACCAATAACTAATAATTTAATTAAAACATTAATATAATTTCCTATGTTGTTAGATACATACGCCCGCAGTGAGTGAGAAACTAGCCTCATGACTGAGGGGAGTGCGGTTATTCCACCGCAGAAAAAGAGTGTCCCGCTGTGGAATAATTGCGTTCCTTTCAGTCATGGAGAAAATGGATGGAGGAAAGGAAGACATACATGGAGTGGATCAATCTTCCCCCAAGGCATTCCAAAGGGACATGGACAATATTTATCCTGCTTCAAATCATCCCAGGAAGTCCCATGCACCACGAAATTCAACCCTTGAAGGAAGACGTCGGGTTATTTTACGAAAAGCTGGAACAAATACGACTGACTCAGAGTTATTGGCGAATAGTTATATTTCTGGATATTGGAAACGTTAGTCGACACTTTCACAGCAAGGACCTTAAACGAGACATCAGCTATAACTATGAAAATTGTAGAAAAAGATCAACCCACGAAGACTGCCGAAACGACGTCAAATTGGATACCCTGCTGGCTAAAATCAACAGAATCAAAGCCGAAAATGAGACTCTGAATAGAATACTGTACGCATAGTAAAAACCAGCAATGCCTACTGCGGAACAGGATTGAAATAAGTGACCCACGTGCGTTGAGACTTGACGTTGCGTTTGAAATGTGCGAACAGTTTATGTTTAATTCTAAAATTAATGCTTGTTGATGGACTCCAAACTAACTATATATGCATGTATTAACGCACTCCAGTGAATGATTTTAACATATCACAAAAACATTTGAAACTCAATACTACGAGCAGTCCTCTTTTCTTAAGGCGCCATCTTTAAATTCAAAGCAAAAGTCATAATTAAAATTTGATTTAACAGTTTTTAGGGTATAACGTCAAAACTAAGTTCATTTATATCAAAAAACAGCCATCTGCAGGTATTGATGCTAAAAGCCGCGCGTCTTGTGCATGCGCAATGGGCAACCTTGCATTTTCAACATAACCTAAAACTGTCACATTTCATGTGCAATGTCAGTCTTTCCAGAATGAATAATTTAGTTTTTGTTTTATTGAATTTTCCCAGTGCACTATTATTTAACTCAAAGTATAAAACAAAATGTGCATCATTAACTTGTAAATTATTCGAAAATTTTGAACAAAAAATTTGACACCAAGGAGTTCTAATAAATACCATGAGTTTTTAATCATCGAGGACGATGATAATTCTAAGGAGAGAGGACTGTTACATCCTGAAATTTTACAAAATTCGATGTAACGCCTAACTAGGCGCAACCCACCTTACGCTACGTCTGTCAGGCTAATTCCATCAACTATAAGCCATAGCGTTACCGATCTTTTCTGAGTTTGAACCTATGTATGATAACTATAGTACGGTCGGTAAGAAAGACACCACAAGATACTCAAAGTATTACCATGAAGGGATAAGAACTCAGAGAACACCGATAACTTAGCATACGTTCGGTTAATAAGAGATTGTAATTGCAGACTCTACCGCTAGAAGATAATTAAGTATATCCAATAACATACAAATGTATGCATATTCCTAATAATCCAATAGAAAAATAACTATATGGAACATGAATACACGCGTATGTCTAAATTAAGGTAACAATTTATCAACATAACGTCATGTCACTATTACTGTTAAAGTATAACCCACCTAGTGGAGAAACTTGCGTATAGTCAGACAAGACGGTAATCAAAAGTGTCCAGCTAAACGCATTACACATAACTAAGTTAGTAGTAGAATTCATATTCTTGAAAGGTCAAGAGTCGAGATGCACGACCGCTGTCCACGGTTGCTGGCGATAGCATAAATCATTCAACGCTTAATAGTATTAGTTACCCACTAGCATCGCTCACAAACATTGAGCGGAACTAGATACGAGTAATATTATTAATAGAAACGTGCCGATTTCAAAAGTTAGAAACCTGCCGATTTCAAAAGTCGGATAAGTGCCAATTTCAAAAGTTGAAACGTGCCGATTTCAAAAGTTCAATCGCCCTATCCCTAAATGGAGAAACCATCATATATAAACCCTAGATAAATCCTTGTAAATTGTCTTACGTTCTCGGCAGTCATACTGTTCACTTCGATCTACGATTAACGAATCGCTTTGACAAAGTCGCGGCTTCTAACTCATTGTGACCGAAAAAACACTCTGAATAAGTCAAGTACTTTCAAGTTCAACTCAAAATAGTTTTCGTGTTCGAGTCTTGAACTAAGTCCCTTCGGCTGAGACTTTCGGTCGTCGTAAAGTGATTCTTTCACGAATAAAGTCCGCAGTGTTAAACGTTGACGAAAAAAACTCAAGTGTGGATGGGTATCTGTTTATAGGACCCTGTATCGCACTACTACTAGTAAAAAGTGTTCGTAAACCTTTTCACTAATAAATTACTTTCAAGTAAATTCAAATTCTCATCTGGTAAAACTCCGTCGGTGTTTTACAAACAATAAGGAGATCCAACCGACAAAGCAACTCACTCTCTTGCCCTTTCAAGCATCGAAAGGTATATGTAAGTCTATTTCATGTAACTTTTAACTTCATTCTTATTCTTTATAATAAAACAATTATTTAAAACAACCATCTCTGAATCATTTTAAACACTGTACTCTGACACAGTCCGCGTAGGGCTGATAAGTGACACACAAACCCACATTCAAATAATTGGTCAGGTCTTACCAGCCTGACATAATCAGCACACTGGTCTCTCTCTATTCCTATTTTCCATTCTACCCTCGCCTCTTGCTCGGGACGTGACAAAGGACGCCCCTTTGGAAGGTGACGTTGTTCGTTGTCACACGATAATTTCTAGATGAGAGAGTAAATCTAGTTTTCCAAAGAGGCATCGATCTCTACACGCATCTCATTATGTGTGGATGACCTTCAAGCTTTCCAAACAGACAGACGATAAGTCTATGGGAGGTTGAATCGAAAGCTTTCCGGTAGTCAATCCAGGCTATTGACAGGACGCGCTGATGGACTGCAGCGTCTTTACAGACACACCTGTCAATCAGCCGGTCCTCTCGAGAGCTTGCTACACCTTTTTTCAAACCACGTTGTTGGTACATCTCTCGCCATACAGGCTCAATTCGTCGAACAATCCTCTGTTTAGGACAGCTGTAAAGATCTTATACAGTGTATTCAAACAAGTTATTGGCCTGTAATTCTCTGGGTTGAACAAGTTGCCTTTTTTCGGCAGAAGTATGGTACGTTCTAACACCAGCCACTGCGGAATGGGCGTCTCTGACTTTAAATATGAGGTGAATATGCGGGCCAAATGTTAGTGTCTAAACGCAAACTTCTTCCACCAGAAGCTCTTAAGACGATCTGGTCCAGCAGCGGAAAAGTTCTTCGTGCCTCTAAGTGCTTTTTTTACCTCTTCGGCAGTGACTGATGGACATTCGTCCTTAGATTTTATGAGGCTGTCGCAAAACTCCTTGAAGCGGATGATATTGTCAGTATCTTCTTTCAACTCTAGTGTTTTCGGGATCTTGTACACCTCTCTCCAAAAAGTCTCTACCTCCTTGGGATTGGGTGGATTTTTACAAAAACAGGGGGATCACTGAAGAGGCGTGATGGGTCAGCAAGAAACTGTTGATTCTCCCTATTCCATCTCTCCCTCTTCCTTATCCTCCTCCTTGCGTCAGATAACAGCCTTATTTTGTCAACAATATGCTGCATGATTGTCAGCAGCTTTGACTTGTTCAGTGTGTGATTCAAGGTCCTTAGTTCTTGGGCGAACTTTGAATCAGCCAAAGCTCTCGCAGCACCATAAACTGAGCAATTGATGGTCCAGAGGTCGGACTCTTGCGAGATATCTCCACGAAGGGTGGCATCTATTTCAGCCAGATCTTGAGGCTTAGGAGGAACTTGCATGTAAATTTTCCTCCTTGTACTGAAATTGCGATCATCTCTCAGAAGGTGCCTGCTTTCTGCGTTTGTTCTTAATGTCGCTTCCTCATCTTCGTCTGTAGCTTGTTCACGCGGCGATTGAGGAAGCGCTCCTCGTACATATCCATTTTTCCGGAAGTTGTTGGCTTGATTTCGCAAAGACTTATGCGAAACGTGCTGAAGCTCCAAGTGTTTCTGGCACCACAGAGTGTGCAAAAACCAGTAGGGTGGTCCAAAATAACGTATTTTCGAATTTTGACCATCCAATACTAGAAACTGGATCCTCATAGTAGAAAAAAATCTTGTGCATTTTTTTCAGATTTAAAAAAAAATAATTGAGCGAGCGCATCGCTAATCAATTTTTTATGGACTTTAACATAGAAAACCCAGTAAAAAAACTAATTCGGGAGGATTTCGGTGAATCAGCATATCTAAATTCGCCCAAATTCTGCTTTCTGATTCGTTGAAACGATTTGGGCCAGAGCGAATTGAATGCGCGTAAATTCGCCTTAATTCGTGGTCGGAGTCATTTCGAAAAAAAAAAATAAAAATTGCATGCCTCGAGACTCGAACCAGCGATCTCAAGTGTATAAAGTCCAGAGGGCGACCACTGAGTTACGGAACTCATTGATATTTATTTGCAACGGATCCTTTATGCCGAGCGCGTCTGTTATAGCTTACGAATTCAATTGAATAGGCCAGCCTTTAACTGTATTCGCGCTGGCGAACTCTGTCGAATTAGGGCTTGACTTGAAATATCGCGAATTAAAATGAATTGGCGGACACTGAAAATAATTCTTGCTGACGCATTCAAATAAATTAGACCCCCTAAACATTTTTCGCTGAATTCGGGCGAACAGGATAGTTGAAGACTTTATTACTTTTCACGAATTTACACGAATTCATCACCATCTCCAATTCGAGATTGTCGCAAAGCAAGATTCACGGGGGCTCCTGGCGAATTGTTCTCAATTCGTCCCAATTAGTTTTTCTTACTGGGAAACCTCTATTTTTCTTCATGTATGATTTTAACATATAAATTTTTGTAATAAAAAAATGAAATTTGAAACATTTAATATTCAGGCTATAAGAATGAGCCTCGAAAAATGTGTTTATTAGTAAAATTAATTAGAAGTGTTACTTTTTGATCTACAAAAATGAGGGTTTTTGCCTAAAATGGCCGAAAATGACGATTTTCATGAGCTCATTTTGGGCCATAAATATTGGTGCTTTCAATTAAGAATTACAACAGTTGTTCTTCATAGAGTCAAGAATGGATCATTGAAAAATTTATCATTTTAAAGTTAAATGCCAATAAGATAATTAACAAAAACCAGAAGAGATTCGTCCTTAAAAGGCGGAGAGACTCCATAAATAGGTACACGATTATGGGCAGGGATCCTTTCCTAATCCGCTCAAACGCTTTAAACTATACAATGAAACTTTTATACCCAAAGTTATACGAGTATCCCATTATGTCCCAGTGGAAAATGAAAGAATCAGATATTTGGAACCTAAAATTGAAAATTAAATTTTAAATATATATTTATGTGATTTTTAGTTAGAATACTTTTATTGTCAAGTAAGATTATTTTCTTAATTAATTATTATCCAAGTAAGTGAATAGTAATCTATCAAGTATTGAAACAATAAAATGATAAAAAATTCAATATTAGATACAAAGAAATTGTTTAAAAAATAAAATTGTTTAAAAAAATAGAAATTTTGAAAAATAAAATGTTTGACAAATTAAAACAATTGTAAACCAAATAAAATTGTTTAAAACAAAAAAATTGGTGAAAAAAGAAAATTGCTGAAGAAATTAAATTTCAGAAGAAATGAAATATATTGAAAAACAAAATTTAGACAAATAATAGAATTTTTTAAAATGATGATGAAATTGCTAAAAAAATAATTAATTAAAAAATAAAAATGTGGAAAAAATAGAATGTTTGACAACTTAAAACATTTGTTTATCAAATAAAATTGTTTAAAACAGGAAATCGTTTGAAAAAGAAAATTGTTGAAAAAAGAAAATTGTTTAAAAAAGAAAATTGTTTAAAAAAGAAAGTTTGTTGAAAAAAGGACATTGTTCCAGAAATTAAATTGCAGAAGAAATGAAATAGATTGAATAATGAAAGTTAAGCAAATATTAGAATTTCTTTAAATGATGATTAAACTGCTGAAAAAAGTAATTAATTGAGAAATGAAAATTTTAAAAAAATAAAATGTTTGACGAATTAAAACACTTGTTTACCAAATAAAATTGTTTTAAACATAAAATTGTTCGAAAAATAAAATTGTTTAAAAAAAATAGAAATGTTTGACAAGTTAAAACAATTGTGTATCAAATAAAATTGTTTAAAAGGGAAAATTTGTTGAAAAAAGAAAATTGTTTAAGAAATTAAATTGCAGATGGAATGAAAAAGATTAAAAAACAAAATTTAGACAAATAATAGAATTTTTTAATGATGATCAAATTGTTTAAAAACTGAAATTTCTTGAAAACTGAAAATTGTGAAAGAAATTAAATTGCAGTAGAAATGAAAATGATTAATAAATAAAATTTGAAACGCAAATAAAATTTTTTTCAAATGATAAAATTGCTAAAAAAAAGTATAATGTATGTATGTATTTATTCTCTCCCTTTTACGGGATTGAGGGCCTCCGCTCCCTTTACAGTACGTTACAAAACTACTTATTTTACCTTAATAATACTTACTACCTAAACAATAATATTTTACTGATATTAACTTATATGCTATTGCTTTGTCTTAACAAAATTACTCTCGAGATTTGCTGACTATTGAGGTTCCTGGGCTTCCGTTTCCTCTTACCATTTCCTTCACCATGTCGAATTTCGTTGAGCAAAGGGTTTGCCTGAATTGTTGTGTTTCTAACAAAATATCGACGAAAACATCGAAAAGTTAAGAAAATTGTCCTCAAAGATCGTCGTGTGAACATCAGGGAGATAGCAGCCGATCTTGGTGTCTTGTTCGGATCGGTGCAGAGCGTTATGCACGATGTCTTGGGCATGAGACGAGTTGAAGCGCGTCTTGTGCCGAGAGGGTTCAAAACAGAGAATTGATGAAGAAATAAAATTGTATAAGAAATAAAATAATTTAAAAAATTAAATTGTTCACTAGATGAAGTTAAAAATCATTTGTTTTTAAAATTACATAATTTCAACAAAATAATTTTTTAGAGAATGGGAATGGTTGAAAAATAAATACGAAGGTAGATTAACAGTTTAAACAATTTAATGTATTATACACATTGCAAATATTTCTACATTTTCAAATCAATGAATAATCCTTTCCCTTTTCTTTAGTGACAGAAGAAACGGAAGAGATAAATTTCAGTCACGAAATACGTACTTTTGAAATGACTCTTTGAGTGATGCTATGTCACATTCTGGAAATTTCTGACGATACTTTTGAACTACTTGCATAAGAGCCAGTTTTCCTTGTTCGTCTTTTGTGAGCAACAAATTGTACTCCTTGATTAGAGCAACACCACGTTCTGTTCTATCGTTTACCACTGGCAAATTCCGTGCGAGACGTATTCCGCGATTATAATCGTCTCTCGAAGTCCATGTTTGTGGATCGAAATCCAAGAAATCCGCACTGATATCTAATTTTTCGAAAAACAACATGGTGTGTTTTTTGTTACAAAGCAATCGAGTGTCAATGACTTGATGTTTTTTTGTCAATCGCTGTAAGTTCCTTTCGTTTTACAGATGTCTTATCACCGGCACTTTCTTTGACAGCCTGCGACATTTTTCTTTTACATTCAACGGACACAGTCTCATAAAAAAGAGCTAACCCAATGAGCTCCTCACCTAAGTACCAGAGATGTCGTTCGAATTTCTTCAAACAAACTTTCGAAATCTTTGAACTTACAGCTTCATAATTATTCATGCTTTTCAAAAAATCAAGGTCATTATTTGAAGTATTTAGTGGCTTGTGCGATGTAAACCAAAATTTTGTGTAAATAACTACTATGAAATTGCTGATTTCTCTAATGCCTACCATTTCATTGACGCTTATGTGAAACTGAGATCTAAAAAGAAAAATCTTTAAAGCGTAAATTGCTTTAGCCACCCACCTGGCATGATGATAAGCTTCTGGAATTCTGAATTGAAAGCCTCCAATCGATTGTCCTCCAAGAAAAGTTACGACTTATTCCAGAAATTCGCGATTTCACATCGTGGAGCAGCTTTTTCTGTAAGATAATAAAATAGTGATTATCCTCCAAAATTGTTGACTCAATCATCCTTAGCTTGTAAGCTTGTTCAAATAAAAAAAAGGGTTAAACACATCTCAGGATACCATGGTACCTGACTAGGCCTAGCGACCCTTTTCTAATGTGCGGTACTCCGCCTCGAGAGAGCTCGTAAGCGAAGCTGGACGAAGCGCTGTGGTGCTCAACCGTAGGCTTCTGTGTATGTACGCGCGAGGGTCCTTTAAAATTTAAATGGCTCTGTTCCCACCTCTATTTCCACCGGAGGCTACTGACTGTACGTTGCGGTGGTACTGCAAAGTACGTAACGTTATCGTTGGCTAACTATAACTGCAAGTTGAATAATTAAATATATAAATAAATGAATCAATAATTAAATAAATGAATTCAATGAATTTAATTGAATAATTAAATGAATAATTAAATACATAAATAATTAATTAAATAAATAAATAATTAAATAACTAATTGAATGAATAAATTAATGAATAATTATGTCACCTTTAAAATTTAGATGGCTCTGTTCCACACCACCATGGAGGTCGAGACTGAGGCGCGTTTTTTTTACGTGGTGATCCCCAGTAGGCCTAGTCCACTTGTCAATTAAGCATGCGTTGTTTTTTATATTTTTATCATTTTATTTTTTTTTTTTTGCAACATTCAATGTGGGTAAAAATTGAGAAGTGCTTTAGTAAAATCTATGAAAAGTTCTTCAACTGAACCGTGCATGCTCCTCCAAATATACTCTATTAAATAATCGTCAGCAGCTCAAAAACTGCATTTGCTTGTGCCTCACCTGTTCCATTTTCCAATTTTGGAATCCCTAAAAGTTGATCGACACCTTGTACGATACAACTACAGGAAAGCGTTCAACATTTTGATTTAAATTTGGTTGATATGGCAGAAGTTTGCCGTCCCACTGAACAACAAGTTTCATTGTGGGTACAAAATTGCTTTTAGTTTCGGCAGCGAGCTCTTGCCGTTGCACATCTCTCACTCTTCTAATAGTTTGACGACTTAAGCATAAGTCTTCCAAACAAAATCCCAAACTTTGAGCAACACTAGCAATTATACGCGCAGTCATTCTGTCGCTTGTTTTCCCTCTGTCTAAACTGGCCGTTACGTCAGGAGTCAACAATTTCATTTTTTTCACACGCCGTGAATTGAGTGGCTTTGAGCATCTTGGCAAAGGTGATTCCTCATCATTTTCTGTAGTGGCAAAAAACTGTTTTATTGCTTCTTCTTCATTATCTGACCAGGCGTAATTTGACAAATTTGAAAGAAGATCACTATTTTGTGAACTTACTGTAATTAAAAAAAAATTATTACCGTTTTTTCAACGTACACTACCGACGGGAATTATCTGCGCATTTTTAACAAAATAGTTGAATCATCAACCAAAACAGATTAATTTTTAACCAAACTAAAGTACATTATTTTTTATAATATTATCATGAATAGTTTTTCTCGTAATATCGTGAAAGGTAATTATATTATATATATATATATATATATATATATATATATATATATATATTAATAATAAACATAATGCAAAATTCTATTAATAAATATTCCACTAGACCAATAGTAATAATTTTTAGGCAAAAAACGAATTTTCGATAAAAAATTATCAAACAAATTCCATTTGTTTAAATATTTGCAAATTAATCAATTATTGTTCATGAATATTCCACAAGACTAATAGTAATATTTTTTAGGAAAAAAAACGAATTTCCGATAAAAAATTATTAAACGAATTCCTTTTGTTTGAATATTTGAAAATTAATAAATTATTGTTAATATATATTCCACTAGACCAATAGTATTAATTTTTAGGGAAAAAAAAAATTTTTGATAAAAAATTATTAAACAAATTCCATTTGTTTAAATATTAAAAAATTAATCAATTATTGTTCATGAATATTCCACTAGACCAATAGTTATATTTTTAGGAAAAAAACAAATTTTGGATAAAAAATTATTAAACGAATTCCATTTGTTTAAATGTTTGAAAATTAATCAAATATTGTTCATGAATATTCCACTAGACCAATAGTAATAATTTTTAGGAAAAAAACGAATTTTCGATAAAAAATTATTAAACAAATTCCATTTGTTTAAATATTCAAAAATTCATAAATTATTGTTAATAAGTATTCCACTAGACCAATAGTAATAATTTTTAGGCAAAAACGAATTTTTGATAAAAAATTATTGAACAAATTCCTTTTGTTTAAATATTTGAAAATGAATAAATTATTGTTAATAAATATTTCACTAGACCAATAGTAATAATTTTTAGGGAAAAAAAGGAATTTTCGATTAAAAATTATTAAACAAATTCCATTTGTTTAAATATTTAAAAATTCATAAATTATGTTTAATAAATATTCCACTAGACCAATAGTAATAATTTTTAGTGAAAAACGAATTTTTGATACAAAATTATTGAACAAATTGCTTTTGTTTAAATATTTGAAAATTAATAAATTATTGTTAATAAATATTTCACTAGACCAATAGTAATAATTTTTAGTTAAAATAAAAAAAAAACGAAATAACAAGAATTAGGGATTTTTTTTCGGATTTGGAACAAAATGGGGGGGGGGGTCGTTGCCCTCTAGCATGAAAAAAAATTTACTTTATAAGAAAACACATTGACAAAATGTAAAAACTTACTTTGACTTTCTTCACATTGATTTTGATCTTCTTCAGTAGCTGTATCGATAACATCCAGCAAATAACCCTCGCGTCGTTTCCTTTGTTGTAACTTGTAAGCCTAAAAACTCTTTATCTCCACCGTCATTCATTTCTTCAAGAGCAGTCTGAAGCGAGATATCAGACAAATCTTCGAGCTCTTCTTGGAACTCCAACTCTTCTGCTATTTGTATTGCTACGCGTCTATGTTTAGACTTTTTAATTGCTTTCCACTTTTTAAGTAAAGACTTAAGTTTATTAGCTGAATGGTACTCGGTTTTTCTGGGAATGGCTGTTAGATCCCAAAACATCATGCACTTTTTAATGACACATATAGCACTTTCACGATCAGATTTTTTAAAAGTTTTATGCTGATAAAAAAACAGTTGGAGAATTTCTTTGTTTGAGGGTAATTTACGTCCACGCAATTCTGATCATGGATATCCCATCAACCATACATAATCGCGCGTATTTGCCATAATAATCTCAGTATTATTATAATTTAAAAAAAAAGTTCCAAATTCAATAAATCCAAAATTTTCACTTTCCGTTAAAACTAAGCCCACATACTGCAATACTGCATCCTTCGGAGGTTTAGATCCTACTGATTGAAAATGCAAGCAGGTAAGAAAGATGGGTAATTTGGACATTGGATATTTACTAGGAAAATAATATGACGAAGTATGACGTTATTGTACAATGCTGCGAATCTACTCTTACAAAATATAAACTAATTCTCAATAATGATAATACTTTATGTATTTACATGTCACTATTTGCAAAGAATTGAATTTACGTAAAATTAAATTAACTTATTATAATAAATTGTTCAACTAAATTCAATAATTCATTCCTCTATAACACATTAATGTTTGTCAAAGTTTTCAGTAATAATTCCTAAATTAAAATCTTGTGTTATTTATGCCAAACTTCTTATGAATTACTATAAAATAAATGATTGAACTCAGTTAAATAATCAATAATCAGTTAATTATATTAAATGTACATTAATTCAACTCATTATAACTAGTGAAATATAAAAGATCATAAACTATTATCATTGATACAATTTAATCCATTATTCTTATAAATTTATTACTTATTTCTTCAGAATTTTAAATAGTGGAAACATTCTCAATAAAATCTAAATTCCTAAGAAATCCAAGGATTAGTCTAGAACAGGTGAAAAACATACGAAGGTGGAAATCTGGGTCTGACTACCTGAGTGCAAAGTGAGTGGTTTACTGCTCCGCCCACAAACCAATAATTTCCTGAGAGTAACAAAGGTGCAAATGCAGGGTCAGCTCGCCCATTGACAGTTGACGAGTTTATGAACTCTGATGAATTTTCTTAGCTAAAATCAGCCAACATTTTGAATACCATGCGCTGGCTCAATTATTTTTTTTTAAATCTGAAAAAAATACACAAGAGTTTTTCCACTATGAGGATTCAGTTTCTAGTATTGGATGGTCAAAATCCGAAAATACATTATTTTGGACCACCCTACTGCACACTGTACCTTTTCTATATATATGCAGCTGCACAATAGACTTTTGACTCACATGAAGCTGCAAGAAATTTTGTTTACAAATTTAAAAATCTGTAGTTGTAAGATTCTGTTAAGACTTTAATTAACGTCTTAATGGGCTACGAAACGCTTTCTTGTAGGCGTTCAGCGCCTACTTTGACTAATTTTTTCGTTTGTGCGCTTATGCTGCAAAGTTCACACTCGCACGTAATCACTTATTTTGCGCACTTTTATCACAAATAACTACAGGATAGTTCGGAGTGCTGAATAACAACTGTTTCTCAACTGTGAGATTTTAAAATACAATTGCACCCCAAAAATAGAAGGGCCGCAGGCAACACTTACACTTAGACCGGCGCAGCTGATTTCTAATATACCCAGAGTAATAGTGAAAGACAATTAACCATTAAGTATGTCAGCGCTGAGAAATAAAAGAACGACTTTGCAGTTAAACTTTCCAAATGAAATTCGCTAAGCAAATGTAAAAAGAATCTACTCTAAAGGCTGATAATTAACTTCAAATGTCAACTGATCAGAGAATAATTAGTTCCATATATATTCAATTAACGTGGCACCAAACACTGCACGAAGTGAAATATATTTATTCAATAAACACCAGAGACCATCTTCAGGAATGTCTATCAAAAGTAATAATTAAGTATTCCACATTATGGCAGACACGTTCTGTCTTGTTCCTCTTCAAGCAAAAACAAAAATCAATGTACAATTTTGTTATGTCTTGACGCATTTGTACATATTATATAGCCGAAACTTTAACGTATACGATAAAAGTATCTCCAACTATGGGAACTTCTGCCACTGTTATAAGTCAGATATGTACACGAATTTTCATTTCAATCATCTAGGAAATATCCCATGAGTAAAACCTCGCTGATTGAACTTTAGAGTGCTGACGATGTTAAACGTCGTGGAAGGAACCAGTTTACATACGATTTGGTTGCGGATCGATTTGCTCCACATACATAATTTTTGCGGAAACGACCACAGCACATTGCGGAATTTATATTTAATACCCAGCAAAAAAGAAAGTATCGATACGAATTGAATTGAAAAGACTAAGACAGCTTGCAAATCCCGCTTTGCGACAATGACGGATTGGACCTATGTGTCAATGCATGTAAATTCGTGAAGACAGTATGTTAATTTTGAATTTTTCTATATGTACAAATACAGTGCAAAAGTCTAAAGTCAGCGAATACACTTCAATACGTCAGCACGCAAACGCTTCAACATTGGTCAATGCGTCTGAATTCGTGAGAGTAAAATACACACTTGAATTCGCCTCAATGCGTCACGGTAAATTTCAGCAAGTGTTGATTTATACAATTTGATCCGTAACAGGAAAACCAACGTGCAGGGCATATACAATTTATTGTAAATTTTTAGTAAATTGTTTCGTAGATCAGTGGCGGGTACTCTGGACTGATACACGAGGGATCGCTGTTTCAAGTCTCGACGCATGCACTTTTTGGTAATTTTTTTTCTGATTGACCTCGACCACGCATTCATACGAATTCACACGCATTCAATTCGCGCTGTCTCAGTTCATCTAAATGCGTCTCAATGCGTTCGAACGAATCAGAAAACGGGATTCACGCGCATTACAAAAATGTTAATTCGCCCCAATCCGTATCAATTCTTTCTTTTTTGCTGGGTAAATACTGTAGGAATTCTTGAAATGTAAGTATCAATAGTATTAAATAACTAATGTATATTTTTGCACTCATGTTTCAGTTTCTCTTGATTGGATTTAATGAGGGTGTAAGTTGATGTATCTGGAAGCATTTTATAATTGATATTTTAATGTATATGGAAGAATGATCTTAATTTTTAGAAATTTCCCCCTTTGTCAGACTTCGTAGATCGTAACGCATTTTGAATTAATTATTCTAAGACATTTTTGCTGAACAGAAGCAATACATTTACTCTACATGTAAATATTCCACTAAGAGGGTTGATTTCAAGAATTAGAAAGATATTGAAAGAAAATTAGAAATAGAAATACAATGAGTCAGTTTATAACTTCAGTGAAAATTCCCACTGATATTTGATAAAATACCACTGATTTATTGTTAAACTCTTGCTGACATTAATTAGTAAAACTTTGATGGTAAATCATATTTCACTGAGAACTTCTGTGACAACTTTGTGTATCTTCAGTGCAATTCTATTAATTCACAAGGCAATTTCTCCAACTTTTAGCAAAATTGGTACTAAAGTGACCCAAGGAAACATTTTATGAGTAAGAGCTCACTAATAGAATTATTAATGATGGTGTAAATTTTGTTGATATACAAGTCGTGTGAAGAAATATTATGTAATATATGAACTTATGAAGGGTAGTACATATACATGAATTGAGTGGAAGGGACATATTAAAAACGGCGTTTGGTGCGAACATTTGAAATTCATACATTTGTCGTAAAGTGAAAATATGTGTAAATTAATAAAATATTGTTTCAAATTTATTTGTTAATAAAATTAGACTATGATAAATTTGACTAATGTGTTCTATATCTGATATTTTGTTGACTGAATTAGTGTTTCTCACAATATGGAAGATTTCTTTGAAATTTCTCCTTCTTTTATTAGTTTCATAGCTATGAATCTTAGTTTTTGAAAAATCAAATTCGTGGTCAACAATATATTTATTCATGAATCTGACTGGGTAGACATTCTGTTTTAAAGTTTCAGTGACTTCATCTAGATTTCTTTCTCTAAATTTTGGATCAGACAATTTTACTGCTCTATCGACAAGTCCATAAGCCAGTGAGATTGTATCTTTGATACACATGTAAGAGTTGAAATTGATATATCTACCGGGGTTAGTTGGTTTAATATACCAATTAGTAATAAGTTAGTTATCTTCTTTTATGAAAGTAATATCTGAAAAATCAAGTTTATTTTGAAATTCTATTTCCATAGTGAACTGTGACTTAGGATGATAAGAATTAAATGTGGTAGAAAAAGATGGAATTAAAAGGTAGTTTTTTTAAAACATCTTTTTCTATTTTTTCTAAAACTAAATCATCAATAACTCTTGATAATGGAGAACCCATTGGAGTGCCAAAAATTTGTTTGAAATATTTATTTTGGAAGACACAGTATGAATTGTCGATACAAAATTCAACTATAATTTAACAAATTCATTTTTCTGGTAGTTTTGTATTATTTCTCATTTTATGCCAATTTAATTTGATATATGTATGTATTTTCATCTGTTAAAAGCGTGTAACATTTATCTATGTAATTATATTAATTACATTAAGTTTTCATGAGTCTTGACTTTCTCTTATTTCTTGTTTGTTGTGGCGGATTAGCCTATTGACCCACATAAAGATCTCAGATATCGAAGAGATAGCGTCGTCGCTTGGTCGCTGTGCCTACCTGTTTTAATTTTTCTTGTCTTGATAAGGGTGCTGTGTGAGCACCGAAACGTTGGTAAATACTTTGTATGCTTTTTTATTGTGATTTGATAATAACAAAAATAAAAAAGACGAAAGAAATTAAAAAGAGAAGGAAGGGGATTTGGTTGGTTGCCTTCTCATTTTTCTTTCCTATTTTTATTTTTGTCCAAACAAACAAATTTTTTTATTTTGTTTTTTAGGAATTGCAATAGGAGCATTTTGTGGTGGTTGTCCAAATTTTATCGTTGAATTCTTGTTTTATTTCCAGGAATTCTATATATTGACTTTATTATTGCACGTTAAATGGGGTTTTGAATTTGATTTTAGTCTGATTTAAAATTCTTGAATTTATAATTTATATAATTTTTAAAAACTTAGGCATTTAAAAACCGAGTGTAATTTATTATAGAATAGCGGAAATGTGATCCTGAGGAGGCTACATGTCATGGAGCGAAAGCTATATAGCTAAAATAAAATTACGATCAACATCTCAACAAAATGTACACCATCATTAATAATTTTCACCCTGATCAACAACACAAACATCATTCTGGAATCTCACTGATAGAAATTTAGAGATATGAAGGTGATGAACATCAATCCAAAGCACATATAAAACCCTCTGTACTCTTCTGGTGACTCAATTGTTGTGAAAATGACCACTGAAAATAGGGGAATCTATATATTCAATAATTATTACATAAATTCTTAACGTGTTACTATCTAGAGTATTGAATAGCTAATGCATATTGTGGCACTCATGTTCTGCCCTATTTCTTTCAAAAGGATTTAATTGAGGTATAATTTGTGTTGTCTTCAAGCATTTTCTCTATTATATAATCGAAACTTTAATGCATATAAAAAAATTATCACCAGTCTTATGATTTTTTCCCTTTGATAGACGTTGGATATCCATATGCATTTTGATTTAAATATTTTTATAAGCTCTCGCAAAACAAAAACAACCAAATGACTCCAGATGCAATTATACCACTTAGAGTGCCAATATCAGGAATTAGGAATATACAGATTAGATTAGATTAGGTTAAAAAGATATTTAGTCAGAAATGGGAATAGAATGGATAAAAAATGCTGCCAATTTTTAGTTAAATATCACTGGCGTTAATCAGTAATACCTGTATGGTAAAACATGTATTACTGTTCACTTCCGTGACACTTTTACACATAGTCAGGAAATTCGATTGATTTTCAAGGAAATATATCTGACTTCAAGCGAAATTCTTACCCTAGTGACACAGCGAACTATCTTAGAAGGAAAATCTCAATGGATGGACTTTAGAGAGCTGAAAATACTAAATATATCAATTGAAAGCACATATAAAGCTGCATATTATGTTTTAGTTGTTTAGCAAGACACTTGAATTAATCTGATATTTTTTAATAGAAAGTCGTTGTAGGAACCAGTGTACACATACTATAAATTGGTCGTGGAACGATCCGTTCCACATACTCAATTGGCGTGAGAACGACCACTGCATAGGGGCGAATATACAGGGTGTCTAAAAAGTCCCGGGACGGATGGATATTTCCTCAGGTAGAATATTTTTCAAAAAAGTGAAGATCAACGAGGAATTCAATGGTGACCTTCATTTTGACCTTGAAGTTGACCTTCATGGCTTTTTGAAGGTCAGCTTTGTTTTTTTAAATGGAAACCCCTTTTTTTACATCTGTAATCGATAGAGCGGAAAATTATACGTTCAGATACATACCCAAGTCATAAGTCAATTGTAACGTTCAAGGTCAATTAGAGGTTATTTGAAATAAACAAAGTTTTCCAAGAGGTCAGTGCAATTCCTGAAGATTTTTTCAACGGCGAATTCAATGGTGACCTTCATTTTGACCTTTAAGTTGACCTTCATGGCTTTTTGAAGGTCAAATGTGTTTCTCTTTTTAAATGGAAACCCCCTTTTTTCACATCTGCAATCGAAGAGCGAAAAATACTACGTTCAAGTACGTACCCAAGTCATAGGTCAATAAATTGTAACGTTCCTGGTCAGTTAAAGGTTATTTGAAATTAACAAAGTTTTCCAAGAGGTCAGTGTAATTCCTGAAGTAAATTTCAACGATAAATTCATTGGTGAGCTCTGTATTGATCTTGGTGATGATCTTCAAGGTTTTTTCAAGGTTTTTTCGAAGCAGTTTACGTTTACGTTTAGCATTACCCAGGAACAACGACGTGAACGTAGTAAATTCTGTTCCCTTTGGGGTGCTTGATTAGCGTGAGTCCCCTTGCCTCTCTCGTTCCGGGGTGCTTGATTAGCGTGAGTCCCCTTGCCTCTCACGTTTCGGGTTGCTTGATTAGCATGAGTCCCCTTGCCTTTCACGCTTCGGGTTACTTGATTTGCGTGAGTCCCCTTGCCTCTCATGCTTCAGTGAAGATGTTCGAACTGAAAACCTTGAGCTTCTTGACAAGAAGCTATGCGATTGTAAAAATGAGTTGCAGCATTACGAATCATCTCCCTATCAATCAAAGTAGCCTCTTGCAGAATCCTATTCTGCAATTCGTCTAATCTTTGGGGTTGCGTTGACTATACTTTGCTCTTTAAATAACCCTAAAGAAAATAGTCGAGAGGCATCAGATCAGGAGATCTAGTAGGCCACTCGATTTCACCCCTTCTTCCAATCCACCTATGAGGGAACTGAATATCCAAATATGCTCGAACCACCCTACCGTAATGAGCCGCTGCTCCGTCCTGCTGAACCAAATATTTTGAAAATTATCGTCTGTAATCTCCCCTATTCTTGGTAAAATTTGGTTTCTGAGAAGCTCTTCATATGCACGGGCCGATGGACAAGCGTGCGCATGGAAAATTTTCAATTGTTTCCGCACTGCCATGGTGGGCGATGGCCCTGGTGGGCCCTGTACTAAATGCGGCCCTATGTATGCCCTCGGCGGCCTTCCAGGCTCGCGGCCCACCGGAAAATCTCCCAAATTCCAGACGGCCAGTCCGTGCCTGGTGACTCTCCAACATCCAATCAGGATTTGTGTCGGACCAATATCTACAATTTTGCCTGTTAACTTCACCTTGTAAAGTGAAAGTAGCTTCATCTAAAAATACTGTATTGTACAAGAAAAGAGGATCTCTATCAATTCTGTCCATCATAATTTCACAAAATTCAACCCGACGATCAGGATCGTCTTCATTGAGCTTTTTTACCAGATGAACTTTGTAAGGATGGAAATTAATGCTTTTTAAAATATTTCGCACTGTCTCAGGAGCAACGTCACGCTCATCACTAGCTCGACGTAAACTAAGGTGTGGGTTTTCAACAAATGCTTGGGTTATGTCCATCTGCATCTCCTCAGATCCTGCAGATTTTGGCCGACCAGTTCTCTGAAGGTCCTTGATAGATCCATGATTCATAAAGCGCCTTACAGTTCTTTCAGTTGTTGATTTTGAAACAGGATTTAACCCTTCTCCAATACGAAAAGTGCGATTAAAAAGCAAACGAACTTGATCATAAGATCGAACTCGATCTCCCCAACCACGCATAGGACTTATGGTATCGCCTTAGGTATTGACTTAGGTATCGAAAAACGGTATAGGACTTTTCGATAGGGGGCAAAATTCGTCAAGTGTACCCGCCTAAAAACTTGTTGTCTCCGATTTTCTTGAAAGTCCGCGAAATTATTGTCCTAGTGAACCTCTTTTAATTCCCTTAAGAGAATGTCTGTAGTACGACGGGTTGTCAGCATACAGGGGCTCGAATTGCCAGCCTTTTACCGCGCACGCTGATACTCAATTAACTATAACTCCTACAAAAGTTATCCAAATTAACTTTTTTACGGGGGGTTTGAAAACGTTTTTTCATCAGATTTAAGGTGAATGCAATGATTTAAGATAAAAAAATTATTTGAGCTTCATTTTGCAATTTTAAACATATTTTTAAGTTTTTCTCCAAGTGCGGCGGTTAATTTTTTTTTCAAAATCATGTTTAAAAGAAAGCTTAACTTTCTCCCTTTAAAATGAGCCATTGTCGAAAGTGGGGCGAAAGAAATTGGTGGAGATATGTAAAACTTCTTGCGCGCGGTTCCTGCGTCGCAGTGCAGCTAGGCGCAACGATCACGACGTACCGTCTTTTGCAGACTTATTTAACTGTACTTCTTATCATTTCTTCGAAAGAATGTCATTTTTGGCTTAAACGAAATTTAAGGTGGAATGAAATTTATAATTCGGGATGATTTTTCAGTGTTAGTCCCCTCGCCTCTTACATCGAAAATTTAGTCAAATAATTTGCTTATTACACTGTATGTGCACTTCTCGTTCTTCTTTGCCCCACAGTTTTTTTCGGGAAAACATCACATACTATTGATGATGAATATTTTCTCAACATGAGAGTTAATTCAGCAGAAAATTTCAAGGACATTTAAAAAGATTTGCAACGCGTGCTAGCCTACAGGCGTCATCTAAAGATCCGATTTTGACTGCTGAAGCCTTGTTTCAATGGGCTAAGAAAAATTTAGTTGAAACTTTCCTTTTCTTTAGTCCCAAAGAAAATCACGCCATCGCTACTCAAGAACTTAAGAAGAGATTCACATTAGCAAATACAGTGCCTGGAACACAAAAATATCACTCTTTCGTTCCCTCTGCTGAATTAACTCTCATATTGAAGAAATATTCATCATCAATAGTATTGTATATCGGGGCAGCCTATTCACTTGCGACGGAAAAATAGATGGGGAGTTAGATAGGCTTATAAATAAAGGTAAGCAGGTTATCAGTAGAGCAGGGTCCATCCCCACAAATAAAAACATCAAAAAAAGCTAAAATGGCCATACACAATTCTATATTCGTACCGACTGTACTATACGGTAGCGAGACATGGCTAAATGGTATAATAATAATAATAGTATGTGACGTTTTTTCGAAAAAAAAGTGTGAGGCAAAGAAGAACGAGAAGTGCACATACAGTGTAATAAGCAAATTATTTGACTAAATTTTCGATGTAAGAGGCGAGGGGACTAACACTGAAAAATCACCCCGAATTATAAATTTAATTTCACTTTAAATTTCTTTTAAGCCAAAAATGACATTCTCTCGAAGAAATGATAAGAAGTACAGTTAAATAAGTCCGCAAAAGACGGTACGTCGTGATCGTCGTGCCTAGCTGTACTGCGACGCAGAAACCGCGCGCCAGAAGTTTTACATATCTCCAACAATTTCTTTCGCCCCACTTTCGACAATGGCTCATTTTAAAGGTAGAAAGTTAAGCTTTCTTTTAAACATGATTTTGAAAAAAAAATTAACCGCCGCACTTGGGGAAAAACTCAAAAATATGTTATATATAACTCTTTGGGGCAGAACAGAACTCTCACCATGAAAGTCAACTTCAAGGTCAAAATGAAAGTCATCATTGAACCCCTCGTTGAAATTTACTTCAGGAATGACTCACTTTTTTGAAAAAAATTCGACCTTGTTTTTTCTGTGTTTTCTAGTGCCAATTACATGCGCTTGGTTCGCCGACTTAAAAAGAGAGATCACGCTCAATCCGTTCGCAGCAGAACCACTCGTTCCGAAAACATTGCCCTTGCCATGAAAAGACATTGCTCTCCTCCTTGATATGCAATCTAATATTAAAAAATTTTGTTTTATATTCTGAAAATACTCTAAGTATTTTAATTTCGGTCAGAAATATCTGGTTAAAAATCGTCACCTTCATTTAGGCACCCTAGAAAAGTGTTTCGAAGGCTAACCTGATTAGACAAATTGTTCAAAAGTCAGCGTAGCCACACCATTCAGGTGACCGCACATACAGACCATTAGAAACATTAGCCTGACGCCGAGAAAATGTTATTATTTTCGGACTCTGTGAGTGCTGAAACGTAAAAATACGTTAAAAATTGGAGATCGGAAATTTGACCAATCACATTACACTCTCATAAATGAGGATGTAAATATATAAAATTACTTAAAATTTTTTACTAAATAACCAGAACATTACATTTCGCTGTATACGTGCTTTTAATTAATGTTTAGTATTTTTAGCTCTGTCAAATCCGAAAAATAAGGTTCGCCATTTCGGTACAAAGTTCTCCAAAAGATGTAAAAAGTTACCCGAAACCTGGCAGGGAAGAATTGCTAGGAATTAGGACAATTCCTTCATATACTTCAAAGTCTCGATTATATAACAGAAATGAAATGTGTCAAGATACAACAAATTGTACATAAATTGAATCATTAAGTAACCATTAGGTAACATAATTACCACAATATGCATTAGTTAATTTCCTTATGGAAAAGAAGTATTGGTAAGTATTGGATCCAGTACTTACCAATACTTCTTTTTATAAGGGTTAGTACTACAGACAGTAACATGTTTAGAATTTTTGTAATATTTATCAAATATAAATTTCCATATGTAATGGCAAAATGCCCAGAGGTAGAGCGCCGAATGAATGGTTAGAATCTGTGAATGAAACACTAATTCGAAAAGACATAAGAAGCCATAGAAACACGAGAGTTTGCATGAAAAAATGCATGGAGGTGAAGGAAGTTAGAGTAGTATGCCAGTACAGAAGAGTGTGGCAACAAATAGTTTATAAAAAGAATGTGAGTAGAGTGAATAACGCCTGAAACAAAGACCTCGGATACTAATGGGCCCAAGTGGGGAGCCACACATAACAATTTTGTGAGGCTCTTCACTTTGTTTTATCGCAAGAGAGATTGATCAGCAACCTGGGTCGGAGCAGTGTGGCGGAATGAGCGTGTCATTTGGATGAATAACACGAAAATTCCAGATCAATCCAAAGTATCTATACCTAACGCCTATATACCTATCTACCTTATACCTATATACCCACCTACACACTACTATTTTCCAACCGAGCAAGTCACGCCTACCCCGAAAGGGAAATGGCTTAATGGTATAATAATAATAATATGTGTAGTGTTCGCTTCCCCTCACACAGCAGGTATGCTTATAACTCCAATGAAAATTACCACTAATCTTTAGTAAAATATCCTCAATTTTTTGTTAAATTTCCTCTGCCATTAATTAGTAATTCTTGGATAGTAAATCCAATTTCACTGAGAACTTCTGTGATAATTTGACAGATTTCTGGTAAAATTTGATTTATTTACAAAGAAATTTCTCCATCCATCAGCAAAATATGTACCAAAGTGACACAAGGAAACACCTCATGAGTAAAGCATTACAGATTGAAATTTGAGATATAAAGGTTATAAACATCGATCAAAAGCGAATATAAAGACTCATATAATGTTCTGGTTATTTAGTAAGGAATTTTGAGTAATATGATACTTTTTGAAAGAAGTTCCTGGGAAAAACTAGTGAACGTATGAATTGGTCGGGGAACGATCCGCTTCACATCATTAATTGTTGTGCAGACGACCACTGCAAGTAGTGGAATGTATATTAAGTAAGTATTACAGAAATTCTTAACGTATTACTATCTAGAGTATCAAATAAGTAATGCATATTGTGGCACTCACGAACTTCTAGTAAAAAATATCAGAGTACTCGAAATGTCTCACTAAATAACCAGAAAAGTACATACGGCTTGATATGCGCTTTCAATTGATGTTAATAATCTTTATCTCTCTAAATTACAATCAGTGAGCTTTTACTCATAAGAGGTCACACATTTCATCAGCTTTTGCTCAGCAAAATCTTAGTAGAATTTTCGAATGACAATTCTTGTATTTATCCGACTTGTATTTATCCGAAGCTTTCTATAATATTCAATGATGAATAGTAATCAATATTCTAGATAGATAAACATTAAAAAGGTCTATGATATTTATATAATATAAATTGCCGTACGCGCAGTGATTGGTTCTGCGACAACTGCATGTATGGAGTGAATTGTTCCACGACCAATTCATATCTGCATTGGTTCTTTGCACGACCTTTTATCCAAAGATATAAAATAACTTAAAATTGTTTGCGAAACAACCGGATAATTACAGCCGTCATATTATAGGCTTGTATGCTACTTCTCACATAACTTTCGCCAAATTTTCGACATTGAGAATCTGCAAAGGTACTTTCCACGACAGGGCGCGGCCAGAAGTAGGCGTGGCCGTGGGTGTATATTGTCAATGTAGTGAAAGCAACCGCACGACCTACAATTCCATTTTTAGGTGTAAATTACACCTGAGGCCACGTCTCACAACCGTGAGATGGATGGTCACAGGGCACGACGAATTCACAACGACAGGCCAGGGGAACCCTCGTGAGTCTTGAAGGCACGAAGCGACCCAAGGATGACAGCTTTCTGCATCCATCTCGCATGTGCCTTGGCATATTTTTGGCACGCGGGTATGGCTTTAAGGTTACGAGCCAGTGATAGTTTCGCACCTACAAGAGAACCTATCACAAGGACAATTACTCGCACCGAATATTGCAGGTACAGTCGTTGCAGCTCTCTTTTAAGGTCTTGATACCTCTCCTCTTTTTCATTCTCCTTTGCAGTAATGTTGTATTCGGACCGAGCCAAGAATTTGATCATGAATACAGTTCATTTCTCGAAGTCTTGGAGAACAATGTCAGGTCTCGAGTGCGCAACGGAGACTGCTGCCCGAAAATCGTAGTTCCAGAAAATTTGGCACTTCTCGTTTCGGGCAATTGACTCTATATGCCTTGGAGCGATCGGCAGGGCAGGGTCGCGACCAACATATATATAGTTAAAAGTTTGTCATAAGGATATCCGCAAGATTTCACCGAGAGCGGGTGCTAATCTGAAAAATTGCAACCCCTCCCAGCGAAATCGCCGTAAAATTTCAGCTGTAACCACGTCTCACGACCGTGAGATAGGTGGCTACAGTCTGCGATGAATTCAATACGATGATCCGGCAAAAGTCTCGTGCACCCTGAGGACACAGAGCGACCCAAGGACGATCGCCTTCTGAATTTTCCCCGCAAGTGTTTCAGCATTTTTTTGGCACACAGGGATGCTTTTCAGGCTATTAACCAGTGAAACGTTGGCACCTGCAAGAGCGCCGATGATTAGGACGATTAGCTTAACAGAATATTCGGGCTATAACCGTCGCAACTCCCTCATAAGATCTTTATACCTCTCTTTCTTTTCTTTTTCCTTGGCTGTGACGTTTTTCTCAGCTGGTGCCGAAAATTCGTTAATGAACATGGTTCGATTCTCGAAGTGAAGGAAAACTATATCAGGCCTCGAGTGCGCAACAGAAACAGTTGTCGAGAATATGAAGTTCCAGTATATACGGCACTTCTCATTTTCGACAATTAACTCTATTTCCCTAGGAGCGTTTAGCGTAGCGGTATTTGGGCCAATTCCGTAAGAGTGACAACTTTTAAACAACCCTAAAGATAAGAAGGAACCTTTCAGTGATCCGGGAGTATATCAAATCCCTTGTTCTTGTGGTAAAGTCTATATTGGAGAAACCGGGAGGGCGGTAAGTCAACGTGTAAAAGAACATGAGAGTAAAGTTAGGCTAAAACATTTCACACAATCAGCAGTAGCTGAGCATCATATCGAAACAGGACATAGTATCTTATTTGACAAAACAACCGTCATCGCTAAAACGTCTAATAAATTCCCAAGAAAACATAGAGAAGCAATCGAAATCTTGAAACACCCTAATAACATCAATAGAGACAATGGATATAATACCAATCCGATTTGGCTTTCCGTCCTCCCGGGTTTTTTAAAAAAGACTTAATTGGCCAATCAAGTTCAAGCAGTCCCCACCATGGGGCACTCTGGCCAATCACAGGCATCGTAGAGAATACATATATAAGAACAACATAACCTGAAACCTCAGTTTCAGGTCAGCCCTGAAGATGTGAACTGCAATGTTCACGAAACGTCGGCAACATTCACAGTTTCGCACACGATTGAAACCCGAAAAATCTTTAAATTTTAAATTCTAAATTTAAATTTATTATGGTAATAAAGCACTCTTAGTGCCGCATTGTGCCTTTATAGATGTCACGTCCTGAATGCGGCTCTGTGGCACGCCCAGGTATGTATAGGTCTCTCCAGCACTAAGGTGTCATATAGCGCTTCTGTCGACGAGCTCAGGGTCTTCGGGGATGCCATCAAGTTTTCCTTTCTTCAAATTAACCGTGGCGCATTTCTCTAACGCGAACTCCTTACCAATCTCTTGAGTGTACCCTTCGACAATTTTCAGAGCTTGATGTAGTTTCTCTTTATTTCTAGCATAGATCTTGAGATCGTCCATGTAAAATACATGAGTGACCTTATGCTTTCGATCTCCAGGTTTGCCACAGAGGTACCCTTCAGAATGGCGAAGTGCGAGAGACAGTGGCAATAATGTGAGGCAAAAGAGAAGTGAGCTCAAGGTGCCGCCCTGAAACACACCTCTCTGAAAGGTGACACTGTTTGTGATCGCACGATGTTTTCCAGATGAGATAGTAAATCTGGTTTTCCAAAGCGGCATTAATCTCTCTATGCACCTCACGATGTGTGGGTGAACCTTCAAGCTTTCCAACAGACAGATGATAAGTCTATGGGAGGTTGAATCGAAAGCTTTCCGGTAATCAATCCAGGCCATCGATGGGACTCGCTGATAGGATGCTGCGTCTTCACAAAAACATCTATCGATGAGCAGGTTCTCCCGACATCCTGCTACGCCTTTCTTTGAGCCGCGTTGTTCATACATCTCTCGCCACACAGTTTCAATTGTCCGAAGAATCCTATCATTTAGGATAGCTGTAAAGATCTTATTTAGTGTGTTCAGACAAGTTATTGGCCTCTAATTCTTAGGATCAGCTGAGTTGCCTGTCTTCGGCAGGATCAGGGTGCGCCCTTTCACCAACCACTCCGGAATAGGCTCTTCCAACTTTAGATATAAGGTGAAGTTCGGGCCAGATGCTGGTGGGTTGAAGGAAACTTCTTCCACCAGAAGGTCTCGATACCATCTGGACTGGGAGCGGAATAGTTCTTCATGCCTCTTAATACGTTTTTCACCTCCTCCGTTGTGATAGGTGGGCATTCCTGCTCAGCCGTCCTGAGGGCATTGCACAGCTCCTTGAAGCTATTTATGTTCTTTGAGTCATCTTGAAGTGAATGTTGGACCTCGTAGGCTTCTCTCCAAATGCTTCGACCTCCTCTGGTTTGGGCGGATGGTCGACAGTAACTGGAGGGTCTTGGAAAAGTCGAGATGGGTCAGACAAAAACTGTTGATTTTTTCTGACCTACCTCTCTCTCCGCTCTAGACTTCTCCTAGCGTTAGATAGTACTCGTATTCTGTCAACAATATGCTGCTTCCTAACAGACAGATGATAAGTCTATGAGAGGTTGAATCGAAAGTTTTCCGGTAGTCAATCCAGGCCTTTGACAGGAAGCGCTGATGGGCTGTACCATCTTTACAGACACACCAGTCAATCAGCAGGTTCTCTCGACAGCCTGCTACACCTTTTTTCGAGCCACGTTGTTCATACATCTCTCGCCACACAGGCTCAATTCATCGAACAATCCTGTTGTTTGAGACAGCTGTGAAGATCTTAAACAGTGTGTTCAAATAAGTTATTGGCCTGTAATTCTCTGGGTTGGACAAATTGCCTTTTTTCGGCAGGAGTATAGTGCATCCTAACACCAGCCACTGCGGAATGGGCGTCTCCGACTTTAAATATGAGGTGAATATGCAGGCCAAATGTTTGCGTGTAAAAGTAAACTTCTTCCACCAAAAGTTCTTGATACAATCTGGTCCAGCAGCGGAAAAGTTCTTCGTGCCTCTAAGTGCTTTTCTTACCTCTTCGGCAGTGATTGATGGACATTCCTCCTCAGATTTTATGAGGTTGTCACAAAAATCCTTGAAGCGGATGATATTGTCAGTATCTTCCTTCAACTCCAGTGTTTTCGGTATTTTGTATACCTCTCTCCAAAAAGTGTCTACCTCCTTGGGCTTGGGTGGATTTTTTACAGAAACAGGGATATCTCTGAAGAGGCTCGATGGGTCAGCGAGAAACTGTTGATTCTCCCTGATCCATCTCTCCTTCTTCTGTATTCTCCTCCTTGCATCAGATAACAGCCGTATTTTGTCAACAATATGATGCTTGATTGTCAGCAGCTTTGACTTTTTTAGTGTGTGATTCAAGATCTTTAGTTCTTGGGCGAACTTTCGAAGCCTTTCCGTAAACGGTCTACAAGATGTTATGTAGTCAATCACACATTGAACACGGGACGCATTCTGTCTTGCCCATCCAATGTTCTTGTTCAGTTGATGCAAGCGTCTTTTGGTCTTTTGATCCATCGTCGGTTTTAGCCTTCGATTTGAATCAGCCAGTGTTCTCGCTGCACCATAAACTGAGAAATTGATGGTCCAGAGGTCGGACTCTTGCGAAATCCTCTCTAACTCTGTAGAATTCTTTTGAATTCAGTGAAATTCTCTTGAATTTTATATCATTTTCACGAATTAAGTAGAATTATCTTGAATTATGTAAAATTCTCTTAAATTCAGTAGCATTCTTTTAAGTTCGGCAGAACTCTCTTCAATTCAGCAGAATTCTCTAACGTTCGGCAGAATTCTCTTTCGATCAACAGCATTCTCTTGAATAATGGAGAATTCTCCTGAATTTAGTAGAATTCCCTTGAAATATGTGAAGTTCTCTTAAACTTTGTTTAATTCTCTTAAAGTCAGTAGAATCCTCCTAGGTTTGGCAGAATTCTCTTGAATTTAGTCAAATTATCCTGTTTTATTTCGAATTTTGCAGAATATTCTTGAAAAGAGAATTCTGCAGAACCTCAAAGATGCTGCTGATTTCAAGAGAATTTCGCTAATTTAAGGAAATTGTACGGAATTCAAGAGAATTTGACTGCCTTCAAAGGAATTCAGGAGAATTCCACTGAGTTCTCGAAAATCCTACAAAATTCAAGGGAATTTACAGAACTGATGTGAATGTTGTCGAATTTGGTTGATTGTGGAAAATATTTGTCTCAATTTTTGTATCTCGTTGACGTGTGAAGTTACACCAGAGAGTAACAACCTACTGGAAAAGCGAACGGACGAAAAATTATACGAACTGAAATTGTTTATGCACAAACTCTTGTCGATGGCACATGGACTGTCGACCTTCTAACGCGTGCTCCTGATTAGTTAATCTTTAATTGTTAATTATTCGGTAATCATTAACTTTAGCAAGAAAAATTTATGATTTTTTTCGATGCCATTTCATTGTTGGAATTCAAAAATACAAAAATGTTTTTTGAGTACTAGGACACTCTGTATATACATATATACAAAATGTATTTAAAATATATATATATATATATAAATTATATATATATAAATATGAAGTGTACTATATACCTATGGTCGGTATGGTAGGGTGCTTCATATTAGTGGATCACGCTTCAGTTGTCGATAAGTTTTGTTCGGAGAATATATTCAAAGAATACTCTTATGGCAATGATAAGTTATAGGTTGTGAATATTTTATATAATTGATATTGAAAAGTGATTATTATTATAAATGAGTAGATATTATGTATATAACGATCACATGCCGTGATACTTCAGTAGTCTATAAGTGTTGTTCAGGGAATATATTCAAAGACTACTCTTATGTTAATGATAAATTATAGGTTCTGAATATTTATTATAATTGATATTGATAATTGATTATTATGATTATTATAAATAAATGAATATTATGAATGTATAACGGTCACATACCGTGACAATCCCTCTCCCCTCCCACCCCAACATAGATGTGAGTATTTTAAGTGAAATGAACAATACTTAAACTTTTGAATTGACTTGTAAATTGAACAGGTCTTCGTATAGATAGAAAAAATTTGAGTGAGCTGCATTTACTTTTGGGGCAGGTGTCGACGTCCTCGATTTTAAACTTATTGTGAGAGATATATTTTCGTGGGAATAAGAGGAGTTTTTGGTTTAAATAGAATAGATGTAGTAAAAACTGCAAGTCCTTCGGCCTCTTCCTCCTGCTCTATCATAATGCCAGGTCGGAAAATCGGATAAAACGTTTGCGAACAATACATTTCCACAGGTTCGGACGGTACATAAAATCTATTCCTATGGTTGCTCGATTGTGACAAAATATAATTGTGTAATTTTGAATTTATTCGTAACAGGAGGTATTTTCAATTATTTTCTTAGTTAAAATCTCTTATAGGATGTGCACAATTGATCGCATGATGTCCTCTTTCATAACATCGCTCGCATGCGGATTTCCATTTATACAATTTTATTTTTTCGATGTACATTTCTTGCATATTTTGAATATCAGTGTTTTTTGGCAATTGGTCCTCGCTAAAATGATAGGTATCTGACAATCATCTTAAAATTTCGCGGGCAGCATTATGCTTCGCTGTTTGTTTTGGAAACGTTGGCTTCACCAGTTTTAACATATTTTTCTTAAATTTCTTAACTTGGCACGTCACTATGATTACCTAAGATGGTGTTTTTGGATTCAAAATAGTTACTTCATAATTAGGTTTGGAAAAATCATATTCTATGCTAATTTCGCTGAGTGTCTGTATCCGACTGACAGATTCGCTTGGGTTTATCCTTGCATTTGCTGGTTCCATTTTGCTGAAACATACATAGATTTGCAAAAAATTTGAATGTTGCAAAATAATATTTATTAATTAGATGAATCTTATATAAGATAAAAATGAATTGATTTTCATTATGATTGGAAGATTAAAGGAAAAGGTATATACATAAGTAGAGTGCTTTATATAAATTTATGTTAATTGATATGTTAAAAATTTTTAATTATTGGTAACTTGTGTATATATATTTTTGTTCAAAAGAATTAATTTATTAAATTAATTTGAAAGTATGTTTTTTGGAACTGCTTTTCATTACAACATATTCTTATAATTATTATAACTTGATTTTAAATCTATTTTGTACTTGTATTTTTGTACTTCATGGTCTTTTATTCTTACTATACATATTATAAAACTTATTAAATGCGGAACTTTCAATTTCTCTTTTATACTATTCACGTTTTGGTACAAGGTACTAATCTGTCGTTTTGTCACATCGTTATATCTTTGACAATTTTTGGATAATATTTGCTTTACAGAATTATTTTGTAATCGTTAGTAAAATTTTCGTCAATATGTCCTGTATGTGCGATTGATGGTATGTTAGGGTTTGGAATAATTTCTGTGTAACAAAACAATTGATTTCAAAATGGTGTGAGTATACTTGTGTAATTCTTCAAATCTAATTTCCACTCAAATTGATATGAACAAATTTTTTGAATTGAAAGAAATGATCTATCTGAATATATATCTTTTATAAATGATAAATATGACAACCCTAAAATTTACACCACAAATTTCATTCGATAGTTTATAAAATAAAAGGATTTCAATTTTTCATTCAAATTTCATTGATTTAAATGAGGTAAGAAATAGCGTGAGGAAGAAGTAGTAGTAAAGTTAGAAGATAAAAGAAAAAAAAATATTTCGATATCGATGGGGGCAGAACTGTCCGCGATAGCAACATGTGGCTTCATCTGTGGAAACGTATGGTTCCAATCCGCGAACAACATTAAGAATATTTTTATGTATTGTTGGAGACATTTACATGCATTCACCACCGCTTTGGGGATCTTTTGGGAATCCCCAAAAACAATTTTTATTTAAAAAACTCAAGAATGAGTACAAAACTCATGGTCCGGATGGGTCTTACTATGCTGGCAGTAAGTTTTGTGCTATCATCGATGGACATTTAGAAATGGTGAGTTCCTTTCTTTTTTCTCGTGAATTTATTTTATATTGTCTAAAAGTGGAAGCAGATTTTGCTCAAATGCAAACGGGCGGCACGCTGTCACTTTCTAAAAAGAGGATTGGAGGCTCCCTTTCCGTATCGGTGATTACAGTACGGTGTTAGAGATAATGTCCTTTATCGCGTAAGTTAACAAAAAAATTAAAGAGAATTTTATTTTTATAGAAAATTTATTTTTTATTTCAATGTATGTTTTTATTTTAAAAAATTTGTTTGTTTCAGACTTGTTCTTCATATCCATTCCAAGGATCAGCAGGTCTGCCGAAAGATTTTTAATTAACTAATTCTCAATTTAATTTTCACTTAATTTAACAAAAAATTAATTTGATTGATTGATCAAAATTATTTATTTTAAGTGATAACAAAAATTTTCAAGGGGAAAAAATGTAAACCTAAATTTTAATTTAAAAAATGTCATTTATTTGAAAAATGTTTAGTTTTATTTGTTGTTTACCTTGGTGTTGATTTATTTTAGGAGCATTAAATGGTTATTTGATCAATTTTACTTTAAGTATTTATTTTCATTAATTGGAATTGAATTAAATGTAGTTAATTTAGTAATTATTATAATTTAAATTAGATTATTTTCATCATATTTTTTTCATATGGCTAGATTGGTTGGATGGTTATATATGGTTAGATAAAGTAAATATTAAAAATTATATCAAATTATTTCTATTTGTTAATTTTCAAAATTATATTTAGTTAAATATAGTTGATATAGTATTAAGATTTAAATTAAATTATTTTTGTCATCATTTTTTTTATCTGGGTAAATTGGTAAGATGGTTAGATTTTAGTTATTGGTTATTTTAATTTTTTCTTAAAAGTAACAGAAAGTGTAATGTTTCGAAGCAACAGGGGCTCGAACGAAAGCAACCCAGCCATGACAGGTCATAGGCTAGCCGTTATTTGAACTTTAATTTTATAGATCATTTTAAGAAAAAGGAAAAAGGAAGTATACCACACAATCAAACGGGTTTTAGAAAAGGGATGGGAACCATAGATAACATCTACGTGCTCAACTATCTAGTCAATAGGAACCTAGGGCGAAAGAAAGGGAAACTAGTTGCACTGTTCGTTGATTTTGAGGCAGCATTTGACTCAGCTAACAGGAGGGTGTTATGGGCATCCATGAAAGAGAGGGGAGTAGACGAAGGATTAATAGAGAGGATAAAAGAGATATTCCTGGAAACTAAGATAAGGGTGAAGATAGGAGACAAGAAAGGAGAGGAATTCTGGACAGGAAGAGGGCTCAGGCAAGGGTGTCCGTTGAGCCCACTTCTGTTTAGTATTCTTCTGGCAGATTTGGAGGAGAAGTTAGAGAGGAAAGGAAAAGGGGAAACAACGCTAGGAACAGGCAAAGTGTACTCACTAGCATATGCAGATGATTTAGTGCTAGTCGCGGATGATGAAAGAGGTATGAATCTGTTGATGAGAGTGTTCGAAGAATATGTGAGAGAAAAGGGTTTAACGGTGAATGTGAACAAGACTAAGACGATGTGTTTCAGAAATAAAAGGGGAAGATTAGAGTATGAATGGAAGATAAATAGTGTGGTGGTAGAGTTGGTGGATGAGTTTTGCTACCTAGGATTTTGGTTCGAAACGAGAGGCGGAAGCGAGTTGCAGTTGAGAAAGAGATTAGAATGTGCGAGTAAAGTAATGGGACAAGTATGGGGTATAGGAAAAAGAAGGTTTAAGGACGACTGGAAGATGAGAGTATGGATGTTTGATGTCTTAGTGTGGTCAGTGTTAAGCTATGGAGTGGAAATTTGGGGATGGAAAGAGCATAAGAGAGTGGAAAGTTTGCAGGAGAGATTTTTGAGATGGGTTATGAGAGTGAGTTGGAGCTGCCCAGGTTATATGCTGAGGGAAGAAATAGGTCGAGAAAAAATGGTGGTGAGGCAAGCGAAAAGAGCATGGAACTTCGAAGAGAAACTAAAAAGGGGAGAAGGAAGCAAAATTGCACAAGCGTGTGCCCGGGAGGTTATGGATAAAGAGAGGAGGGGCAACGTGGGGCGTTCAAAATGGGAGGAAGAGAGGCATGTAATGAGGTTTGAGTGGGGTATGCAAGTTAGGGGTAGAGAGTGGGAGGAAATAGAGGAAGATATTAAGGCAAGGCAAGAAGAGGAAAGATGGGAAAAATCGTTGATTCAAGGTACAACAGCTGGTATAAAATGGTGAAGAGGCAGGGGGAACCAGAGTACCTTCAAAAGATTAAAAAGGAGAGCAAATGGAATAGAGTGATAAGATTCAGAATGGGAGAGGGTGTTAGAGCATGTAGGTACTGGATGAATGATGAAGAGAATGTGTGCAGAGTATGTAAGTATGAGCAGGAAACGTGGGTGCTTGTTTTAGAGAGGTGTACTTGTGACGAAGGGGGGGGGGGGAGAGCATAGAAGAGAGAATGAAATGGATTCTGAATGAAAATGGTCAGGGAGAGGAATGGATGAAGAAGCTGGAAGAGCTGAGAGAGAGAGCTTGTTCCACAGGGTAGGAAAAAGCCAGAAAATGACTCCTAAAGAAGGAGAATTACGAAATAGAGTTGCGGATTAGAGTCAGATTATGAGATTGATAATGGTAAGAGGAAACGGAAGCCCAGGGCAAATTCGAAAGCGTTCAGAAATAAGAATAGTAATGTAAGACAATATGTGAAAAATAATTGATAAGATAGTATAAGGCTTGTTTGTAAGAATACATGTAATGGTTATGTAAAGACTCTCAAATCCGTAAAAGGGAGAGAGTATAAACAAATAAAGAAAAAAAGAAAGAAGATTACCTGTTTGATTGTGTTTGATATGACCTATTTGACTGATTTATCAGTTGTTCCACAATGCTCTTGTGATTTATTCATTTTGAACAAAACATAATTATGTTTGCTGGGGAATAATCTTGACCAAGCTGTTACAATGTTTATTTAATTACCATTGTGAAGAATGCATTCGTTTTTTTCTATTTTTCATTAGCTTCGAATATTTAGAGAATTTTTTTTAAAAGAATTTATTGAGAAGGATCTTCATTATTTAATTGTCAAGTTTAGAATTTTGAGCAAAGTGGATCATTTTACCATTAGGATCGATAAGCTGTGGGCGGAAACAACTGACTCTATAATTAACTGGGCGAGTTTTTCAAAAGTCAATGAGCTCCATGAAATACTTCATTATTTCGATCTCTATTCCGAATGGGTTGATGTGGCGATTAGATGGCGTTTGGTTAGGTTCCACCAGCATTGTCGCCATATGCATCGTACTTGGGAAAAGAGTGGGGAGCGCGACTTGACTACCGAGTTGAAAAGTTTTAGGGTATCCTCACCAACTACTCTCACTGTCCCTATCGTGATATCGAGTGCTCAGTCATCAATTTCCCGCACTACTCGCCGTACCAATATTAATACGGAATCCTTGTTCACACCGATTACAAGCATAAGTAGAGTTACTTTTGCGAAAACAATAGCCAGTTTAGTGTCGTTTGCTTCTTACGAACAAACAGCGCCTCTGTTGCATTCAGATGCTATTTATGATACTGCCACCGTGCAGAATTCTAATCATTTCAGTAGTACTAATCCGTTTTGAGATTCATTTGTACCCACTAGCGATCCTCTCTGTACTGATCACATTTCTAGCAGTCATTTAGACAATAGACCCAGACTACAAATGTCTTTTCCTAGTCCTGTGAGCAACTTACCTTCTTCTAATTTACCCACATCTGCGGGTCTCCGGAGTAGGGATGATATCCACGCTGTAGCAAGGAAGTGGAACCTCACATATGACGGGAAACGCGATAGTAGCGCAGAGGAGTTTCTATCTCAAGTTGAAGAGTGTAGCAGAGGCAGTTCTTTAACGGATGAGGATCTCTTTAGAGCACTTCCTTTTCTATTGAAGGACTCCGCTCGACATTGGTACCGGTTTACCAGTAGAAAAGGGAGTGCAGGCGCCGTAATAGGCCCTCCAGAGGTACAGGCATCCCCTGTGCCCAATCCTTTCGGATATTATCCACCCTTTTTCAATTACGGTTATTATCCCGGCATTCCTCAGGCACACATGATGCCAGCTAATTTCGCATATCCTCCATTGGGTACTCAGGCCATTGAAGTGTCGAATTTACTGACTGCTGTCGTGGATTCCAATGTTCTAGGTCCAACACAACCTAGCACAGTGCACACTACCGCTGGTGGCACACGAAGAGATGTGCTTTATATTGTTGGAACTGTAATGAGTCAGGATACGCTTTCCGTACCTGCTCTTGACAAAAGAGTGTTTTTTGCCACAAATGTGGTAAATCCTATCAATACTCGTCGAGCTGTAGCAGATGCTCTGAACCCCGTCCGGGAAACGATTAAGGGCAACTGATGATAGGGTTCAATCACTTCCCGCTTTCGTTGTTGAGGCCCCTCAGATTCTCTTCGATCATGTAAATACGGTACTTGACGAGAGGCGCCTATTCATTACTTTTTGTGTTGACGACCAACCACTAAACGGACTTTTTGATCCCGGCTCGTGCTGCACTTATATAGGCCAAGCAAGCTTTTGGGAAGTTTGGTACTTTCTTGAAGAAATTAGCTGATCAGCCATGCCCAGGAATTATGTATCCCAACGGGGTGATTGAGGAAACTGCCGGACAAGCCACTATACCACTTAAGTTTTTAGATATAAGCAAATCTTTGCCCATTCGTTTTGCACCAACGTTTGATTGTGAGGTTTTGTTTGGGCACGATTTTGCCGAATCGTTTGATTTTGATGTTAGATTTAAGCCACGAATTTGGAGACTAGGTAACGGTATTTGGGGAACGTATCAGGGTCAGAAAATCGATTCTGAAGCAACCCTATCATCCGAATTTTAAGATAGTCGTATGGAGGCTACCAATGCTTCGCTATCAAGTGAAGCTGTTCAAGCCTGTGCTGGCAATAAGGAACTAAAGCCATCTGAGGCTAAATATTCAGAGGATTTTCATAAAAGAAAAATGAATTTATTGCCAGCGAAGCTACCTGCTACACACATGGTGAATGACCATATAGATATCCAGGGACATCCTCCTGTCAGACATGCTTATCGGCGTCATTCTCCCAGGGTTGAAGAATTCTTGCGAGAGTCCGCCCAAAAGCACGAAGATGAGGGAATTATTAGCCCAAGTAAAAGCGAATGGTATAACCCTGTAGTAATGGTTTGGAAGTCTGACGGAAATTACAGACTTTGTATCGGCTTCAGAAAGCTGAATGAGGTAGCGAAAAAAGACGCGCACCCAATGAGGAACATTAGCGCTATTTTGGATAAACTTTCTTCCGCACGATACATTTCCAAGATTGACCTGAGTCAGGCATTTCACCAGATTCCACTCTCAGAATAGTGCAAGGAGTTCACTGCTTTTCCTATACCAGATAAGGGGCTTTACCACTTTAACCGTATGCCTTTCGGCTTATCGGGATCTCCGGCAAAGTTTCAGCGTTTGCTGGACCGCCTGATAACGCCGGAATTTGAGCCGCATGCGTTTGCCTACATGGATGACATAATAGTAGTGAGCGAAACCTTCGAAAAGCACATCCACTGGTTAGAGAGAGTTTTGGATGTGGTTATAAAAGCTGGACTTACTGTCAATCCGGATAAAAGCGAGTTCGGTTGCAGCCAGGTAAATTACCTCGGTTATCGGGTTGATAGAACAGGAATGAATCCAGGCCCCGAAAATATTGAGCCAATAACATTTTATCCGGCTCCCACTAATTTGCGTAAACTCAGACGGTTTCTGGGCATGATCTCGTGGTATAGGCGGTTTGCGAAAGATTTTGCCACAAAAGCTCAAACCCTCTATCGATTATTGAAGAAAAATCGAAAATTCGAATGGGCGAATGCTCAGGAAGAGGCTTTTCAGGATTTAAAGTCGGCTCTGATAACCGCCCCTACGTTATCCAGGCCAGACTTTGGTCTGCCATTCCACCTGCAAACAGAAACAAGCAGTGCGGATTTAGGAGCAGTCCTCACTCAGAGATCCAAGACGGTGAAGAACACGTCATAGCCTTTGCTAGCAGATATGCAGGGCGCCGACAAGAACTACACTGTAACCCAACACGAATGTCTGGCAGTGGTATGGGCCGTCGAGAAATTTAGACCATATCTCGAGGGGTATCACTTTATAGTGATTTCAGACCATAGTAGTCTACGATGGCTTTATAACCTAAAGGATCCCACTGGTAGATTGGGTAGATGGGCCCTAAAATCATTGCAATATGATTTTGAGGTTAAGCATAGGAAAGGTGCCCTTCACCATGCACCGGATGCTATTTCAAGAATGTATGAGCCAGATCAAGAGGCCGTATGTGTCATTGGAAAGACAGATGATCTGTGGTACATCCGAAGAGCAAAACTGGTCCAGGAGATGCCGTATCAGTTTCCTGACTGGAAGTTAGAGCAAAATCGGTTTTATTGTCATCGCCGAGACCATCTTACTGATCGATTCCTGCCTGATTTGGATGCGTGGAAACTGGAGCAACCTTGGTCGGTGGTAGCGGCAGGCATAATGGGTCCGTTTCCACCAAGTCGTTCTGGTTACCAATATGTCTTGGTTTTCCAAGACATGTTTACCAAGTGGATAGAGGTATCACCTCTAAAAAAAGCAAATCCCGTTAATTTCCAAAAGTTGTTCGAGGAAGCGGTCATTTTCAGATGGGGAACTCCCGAAGTACTGTTCACTGACAATGGCACCGAGTTTGTGAACAAATTAATTTAAAAGGCTGCGTCGGAATTGGGAATTAGGCATTCGACTACCTTGCCGTATCATGTGCAAGCTAATCCGGTAGAGCGGGTGAATCGAGTGTTGAAGACCATGATATCATCTTTTGAAGAAGGTGATCATCGGAGTTGAGACAAACACCTTCCTGATTTCCGCTTCGCATATAACATGGCCGTTCACAGTTCCACTCGGGTGTCGCCAGCGATCCTGAATTATGGTAGAGAGCCTAGGCTGGCAAAGTCATTGAGAAGACAAGAGGATTCGCTATCAAGTGGGCGACGTCTTCTGACGTCAAACTCATACTTTGTCGTCGGCGATCGATAATGTCGCTAGGAAGTTACCCCCAAAATATGCTGGCCCATTCAGGTTTGTAAAAGTATTATCCCCGGTAGATTATGAAATCTAGGATGAGTCCGGAATAATCGAGAAAGCTCATATTAAGGATTCAAAACATTATTGGTTCATTAATCCAGACGTAATTACCGAGAACCTTTCTTCGCCAATCTGTGGTGATTTGATTGCCTGAGACTTTTTATGAATTTAGTGTATGCGCAGGGTTTTTTGTTGCGATTGTGTTGATGATTTCCTTGCTTATGTCAGGTGATTCCATATGTTTAGACCAAGCTACTGCTTCACTGTCATCCCATTCGAAAATTCCATTTTTGAATAAAAATGGCCAAAGTATTTTTATGTCGACTTCATTTACTATTTCGCTAGATCATTTCTTGATTGCTCTTCTGTGTTCGTAGTCCATTTCAAAATTTATATTTTTTTTCAGAGATGTGACGGCATTCGTGTAAATTCTAACTTATTATATTAGATCTAGTAGTAGCAGGCCAACGGCCAAACCACCCTGGAAACACCAGTTCCCGTTAGATCACTGAAGTTAAGCAGTATTGGGCGCGGTTAGTACTTGAATGGGTGACCGTTCGGGAATAATACTACTGCGTTGCTGTTGGCGGTCGTGGGTGTGGTGAGCCCACACTTGTAGTTATTTACTACAAGGAACTATCCACCTAGAAACACTACCCGAATCGGGTAGTGTCACGCCTACCCCTAGAGGCTCGCCGAAAGGGAAATGGCTTAATGGTATAATGGTATAGTAGTGCTGCTAGAAATTCTTGATTTGTCTGTCTTAAGCTCAATATCAGATTATAGTATGCTTCGTGTCCTCTTGTTTTGATGGAAAGAATAATTTCATTTATTGTTTTTGGTTTATAGATGGTCAAGGCTCACTTTTTTACTCGTTTATCGCTGAATTTGTAAACATCATTCCTAATTAATGCCGGGAAGAGTGTGATTATCTTTACGTATCGTACTATCATATTATATCCGTTATGGAAAAGAAGTATTGGTAAGTATTGGATCCAGTACTTTTTTTGCGAAAAAGTATTGGATTTCCAATACTTATTCGCGGAAAAAGTATTAGATCCAATACTTTTTTTTCATAAGGGATAATTTGTCGATTCTATGCTGGTGTTGTTATGCTATTTCCTTTGTCGAAATCTAATCTGTAATTTAATTTAAAAAAATTTTTTGCTTATAATTGTAACGGTCCGTTTTCCCCGGACTCTTTTCTAAAGTCTTAGTGGATGCTCCAGCCTAGCCAGGGTTAGGTTTTCGAAACAATAAAAAGGCTGTTTTATTTTGAGTATCAAAAGTAACAAAATGGCTTATTCCCCTATAAGGAAACATACTAAGTGGAATGTGGTGTGAGTGTGACGTGGGTGTAGTGAGCATGGTTTGAGGTGTGATTTGGTGTGAGTATGGCGGTACATCTTTACGTTTGAGTGTAGTGTGTGAACGTTTTTACAATTTTAAGTGTGGGTGTGGTGTGGTTTGGACAAGGTGTGTCAAGTATGAGTCTATTCTCTAGTGGTAGTAAGGTTGACTTGGAACGGGGACGGAGAGCGGTCGGTTCTTCCTTATTCTGGGCCCTGCAATTACAATACTCGGTTCGTAGAATGGAAGCTAGCGGGTCGTTAACGGATAGGTTTCGCGGAGACCCAGAGGAAGGTCGGGAGTCGACGGGGACCTGTGATAGTCGATTGCGCAGAGGTGAGGAATGGTAATTATGGGAGGGCCCATTAATTATTGTTCGTGCTAGGTTTTGATTACCATGGGAGCACCCATCGGTAATCAAAACCATACACCCTCGGTACGCGTCGGTCAGTTTTTCAGAGAGGCGAGGAAAGGTAATTATGGGAGCTCCCATTAATTACACTGGTCAACATTTGATACGAGATTTACAACCGGACTTCATTGGGGTATACTAGGGTTTTTGGGGTCGCTGATTTTGAATTAGAGGTCGGTTAACCTCTACCATGTCTGGTTCAAGGTCATTTCGTTAAAAAAAATCCTATATAGGTTTTGGGGGTTGCCGAGTCCGAATCTGGGGTTCGCTTAACTCTGTGAGGTCACCCAGAGGTGATTTAAAGGTCAATTCAAGGTCATACTGAGACGAAAGTGTTAGAAAAATGTGAGAAAAATCCTATTTAGGTTTTAGGGGCCACCGAGTCCGAATATGGGATTTGCTTAACCCTGTGAGGTCACCCAGAGGTCATTTCAAGGTCATGTGAAGATCATACTAGGACGAAAAGGTAGGAAAGTCTAAAATAAATATATGACTATTGCTGGAATCTAAAGAGAGACACAAGTGATACACGCAAAACAATCAATTAAAAGCTAACTTAATACTGAACGTTAACGTTGTAAGCGTAAATTTCCACCGAAACTTATTCTTGCTGGGCCACGCCCATTACTTAAAATTCCCTGAAGCTAAATAAGTTACTAAAATTGATTGTTGGGTGCCAGGCGTACTTGCGCCATCTGGACACACAAAACTCAGTACGCTGGGCGTAGGCCAGATTTTTGCCCGGGCTGGCATCAGCCCTCTAATTGAAGTTGTTGATAGAGTGGGGTGGGTCAGCCACAAGGGAAAATTCAAGGATTTACGAAAACCATCATACTCGTAAATAAAAGACTGGTTTAAGATAAAATTGGCGTGTACAGTTTATTTAGAAATAAAAGAGGGGAGGTCATGTATTCGAAGTGGCAATTTAGATGTCAGACAGGCAGGGCCATGTAGTGAAATAATATATTTTAAACACAACAGGATTCGGTAGCCATGTTACAGTGGTCGATAGCTCATGGCCACGCCTGGCCTGCTTGAGAAAATCACAAAGGGGAAACTTTTAGCTGGCAGACTAACTAAACGCCAATTTAGTATTTCAGGGTTACAAATTCAAATTAATAGATGGCGACAATTGCATAAACATGGTACAAAGTTTAAAACTACGAAAGCAAAATTATTAAAATGTTATTATGCTGAGCCGTTCGGCCGATACTCCAGGGATCTAAGTAAAGAATTAGTGGGACAATCACATCCGGTGATTATTCACCGATATAAAAAAAATGGGAACCTGAATTTAATTCCACACTAATAGTGAATTAGCGGAGCGGACATTTTATAATTGAAGCGAGGTCAAAATGGCGTCATAAGCACGCTCCGAACAGGAAAAAGATTGACTAGCGTAATTCATAATTTTCAGCGCGTACAAGTAATACGGAAAATACGGTAGCAAACTGATTCTTTCAAGGAAAATAAAACAAATTGTTCATAATGAGACAAGTTAAACCTGCCGGTTGACTTGGAGTCTCGTGGACGTCCCCGTGTCCATCGAAAAAAAGACTCTACATACAGAAAACTAGGGATCAAATCCCTGCAGAAAGGACACAAGGACCCGAGAGGATCCCAAACCTCCCGGCCGCAAGAATTTGCCCTGACCTCACATACCACAAAAGAAAACTGACTCTACGTTAACCTTCATGCGGGCGCGCTTTTTTTTATCACTAGCAGGCGTGCGGCGGTAACCTACCGCCACCTTATCGCCACCTTGAAATTTCCGAAATTTTCGAAATTTTAAGAAACTGCCATTTTACGTCATACATAGTAACTAGAGAATACAAGCCCCTCCCGAGCATCTGGAAGCCCGTCGGCTGTAGGTATTCATGTTTTTCTGTCAGGGGCGGTAGACTACCGCCCACGCGCCCGCTTGAAGGTTAACAATACTTCGTGCAGAGATAAAAGAAAAACGTTCCTGGGTCCGACGTGGTCTCTCGCTGTGTGGCTGCCGAACGATTGAGAGCGTGGCTTGTACAGTGTCGAGCGCGTCGTCTCCCCCGCCTTCGGGGTGAGTCCCCACAGGTCGTTGCTGACTGGTTACTTCCTCAGCGCTGCCGCGTGGTTGGTGCTATACCGCTGGACTCGTTCTCTGCCCTGCTGCCAAAACAAAAGAGGTGCAGGGGCGGCTCAAGTGAAGGCTGTAACTAAGTTAGAATATCTAAGTGTGGATCCGAAGCATTTCCGGTAAGTGAAGGAGCTCTCGTTCTCTCTGGCACGAGAGTTGTCCGCATTTGGCACACATATGACAACAAATCGTGGACAACCAGACCTGATTCGTACCCCATCGCGGGAGTCTTGAGTAGGCTGGTTTCTCGGCCAGTGCCGTAGCCTCGAGGCCCTATTAGGGGATGTGAGGACTTCCTCCCTCATAAGGATTACTGGTGCAGACCAAGGTATAGCACCAAGGCTACTAAGTTAATTCCCAAAGACTAGGGAAAATAATCCTGAGTCATCCCTAGTTCTGGAGGCATCCAAGGTTTCCATCCAGGTTCCGGGACTATTGGAAACAGCAAACAGAAAGGCGGGAACTAGATTCAACACGAGAATCTTAATTCTTAATCAACGACGGCAACAAGCAAATTTCAGTTCTCTGGTGCACTTCAGGGTTTCAAAATCCCTTGATGTCCCCCATAGGTTAAAGGTTGAGGCTAGCGTCATAATAAACAAAAATAACGAAGCGAAAAATTAATCTTAAATTCTTAAATCTAACTTAAAATATGCCCCTGGAGTGTCGTGCCACGCAGCGGAGGGCACCCGACGTCAAATAATAAGTAAATAAATGCTATATTTTTAGGTTAAAATTTTGCCTTGTTACAACACCCCCTCCGTGGAGGAAGGCCGCCCGTGGCCGTCAAATAGCAAAGCGAACATAATAAAATGACAAGTAATACGCAAAATTTTGAAGTTATTCTTCACAATAAAAATAAAGAAGATTGAAATAGTCATCGAGTTGACTAAGGGGACGGAAAAAAAAATCCGCGTCAGTAAAGACAACTTCCCCACCGGTGCAGTGGTGGTTATGGCTGTAGGATCATCGCGGCACGAGGCTCCAAGTATTAGCGTAAAATAAATCAATAGATACCTTAAGGGGAGATTATGCTAATTCTCACAACTAGGATTCAACTGGAGACGGAGCTAAATTAATGAGTGAATTGTGGGGGTTAGGATGCCAAACAAAAAAAAATTTTAAACAAACATGCTGGGATTCTTACGGGTAGGAGAATTGGATAGATAATACAAGGAGGCAAAATGTAATGAGGGCCAGTGTGAGCAAGTCAAGATGCATGGTGCTTTACGGAATATTCAGTTTTTCATTCAAAGGCTAAGTGAAAGAAAGAAAAAAAAGGAAAATTTACACACAAGAGCAACGAAAAAAAATTAAAGAGAGATATAGTAAAAATGTTTGAGACGTCAGCGATAAACAGGACCTTGGTACCGATAGCGAGTTTATCTGCAACCACGAGAAAAGGAAATCTAGCGTTTCAAAGAACGGTAACGAAATTTACAATAATTTGTCGACAGCAAAACTCATGTTCAAGATAACCATTGGCGGAATTTACATTACATTACAAGGTTTTCGGTAGCTGCAATAACCTGGGAGCAAAGAAGAGAAAGGACCATCTCAAACTAGACTCGATATGGTTTAAAACCCTTTACATGCACCCTACTCACAAGTTTATCTTCCAGATTGGAGACCTCATATACTACAGGAGATAATTGATTGGTTAGGCGAAAAGGGCCAGGGAACTTTCTGGCGAGTTTCGAGGAAAAATTCTTTTCAACGGAAAATAATGGCTCTCTACGACTCATATTGTAATAATAGGCTTGACGATATGATAGGTGCTTCTTGAGCATGGATGGAATTTACTGCTTTTGCATTGCGACCAAGATTTAGGAAAGCCGGAGTGGTTTTTGTAGAGGAGTGGACGGTGGTGTTAAAAGCAAATCGGAATTCTGAAAGATATTGGTCCCATGTTCTATGGTCGTGTTCGATAAAAATCATTACCATGATTTTTAGAACTCGATTTACACGTTCAGCAGGATTGGCTTGTGCGTGATAGGGTGTGGTGGTAGTATGGTAGATGTTATATTCCCGGCTCAATTCTTTCAGTGAGGAGTTTGAAAATTCAGTCCCATTGTCGGTGAGTAAGACTTGAGGTGTTCCCCAGCGCGTCAACACGAGTTCTTTAAGGGCATCGTGAATTTTGGGACATGTGGCACGTCGTAGCGGACAGAACTCCACTCTTTTGGTAAAAAGGTCCTAGCGGGAAATTTTTTGATAGCCTCACGCCGATCGTGGTACCAGGGGTCATCTGCAATAATCAATGAGGCCACTCCGTCCGTGTTTCCCTCAAACATCCGCGATAGGGCATCAGGCACGTGATGGCTCGACCCTTTGTGATGCACAATAGTATAGTGATGACACTGCAAAGCTAATTCTCATCTTCCTAATCGACCTGCCGGGTCATTCAAGTTATCCAGCCATCGTAAACTGCTATGATTGGTAACTATCGTAAAATAAGTAGCTTCTATGTAACATCGAAATTTGTTGATTGCCCATACGACAGCAAGGCATTTTCACTCTGTGGTGGTGTAATTACGTTCGGCCGGAATCAGACTGCGGCTAGCATACGCAATAACTCGTTCAACCCCTCCTATTGTCTGGGTCAATACGGCTCCCAAACCCGTGGAACTAGCGTCGGTTTCTACCACAAACTCCTGAGTACAATCTGAGCGGGCTAGGACCGGGTTGGTGGCTAAATATAGGCGGATGTTTTCAAAAGCGGCTTGTTGTTTGGTACCCCAGACCCAGGGTTGGTTTTTCCGAAGAAGGAGAGTTAATGGTGCGGCGGTGGTAGCAAAATCCGGAAAAAAACGGCGTTACCATGAGGCGACACCAAGGAATTGTCTAATCTTATCCACACTATTTTTCACGATTGATGGTTAAGTTAGCCTCCTTGAGCATAGTTCACACTCGTCCCAACCACTTGAGGTGTTCCTCAAAGGTGGCGGTAGCAATAATAATGTCATCCAGATAGGCGAACACAAAGGGTTCCATGTCTGGGGTGATTATCCGGTCAAGCAACCTTTGAAAGGTGGTTAGATCATAAAGCATCCGAGTGAATTGTAGTAACCCTAGGCCAGGACGGTGAAAACAGTGAGTTCGCGAATCTTCGCGTCGAGGGGGACCTGGTGGTAGGCCTGGCTAAGGTCAATCGTGGATATGTAACTGGCGCATCGTAATTTATCCAATATTCCACTCACATAGGGTAGGGGGCAGGCATCTTTTTTTGTTACTGAGTTTAATTTCCGGAAGTCCATGCAAAACCGACAGCTTCCGTTAGGCTTTCAGGTCATCACGATTGGGGATGACCAGTCACTGGTGGATGGTTCCACTATAACGTTCTTCAAATAATCTTTGGCTACCTGCATGATGGTCTCGTGAATTTTTGGGGACGTTAGCCGATAGCGTTGCTTAATCGTGGGGTGGTTGCCGACATCAATGCTATGATGGATTAAGTGGGTGGAGGGCAGCTTGGGAATCGGAGGAATTTGTTCATCGAGAAACGCGATTAATCTTTCGTTTTGTTCATCCGTAAAGTACAGCAGAGCACAGCAACGCGAAGCGGACTGTCGATGAGGGTATTCTAACTCGAATTTATAGAAAGATTGAGGGTCGGTAGCAAAGCACCACCGATAATTAATAAAACCTGTAATTATTCCAAAATAATGTAAAAAATCGGTACCGAATGCATGTTGCAAATCTATGGCCGGGAGCAATCGGGCTTTAAACTTTTTCGTTTTGCCGTTTAGCACGATAGGTAGTTTCACCATTTCGTTAACGGTCTCAAACTGTCCGAAAGCCGAATTCACTAGACCGAATTTAATACGCGTTATGAGTAGGGCCAATTGTTCAATTAATTGTATACCCGGTTGACCTAAGAACGATCGGTTCGAGCCAGAATCGACCATGACCCTCAGAGGTTTGCCTTTTATTGTAAGGGTTATATAAACAAAGGGTCCTGAGTCAGTTCGCTCGTCTGGATCAGTAGGCGTTGAAACGGAATCTAAATTTTTGCGCTTATTTATTTGAGTATGAGGACGGATGTTAGAATGACTTGGAGACGCATTATTCCGGACTAGCGGCCCCCTTCCGCATTTCCCTTACATCTACGGCACTCGCGTGAGATGACACCAGGGTTACCGCATCTACAACAAAAGGTACTTCGTAATTCTCTAGATTCTCCGAATCTATGCCCCGGTTGACGACAGTTCCAACGGAACAATTCCCTATTAGAAGGGCCGGTCGTGCTTGCCCATGACGGGTTGGCTGGGTTATCGGACGAGAGCTTATGTGTGGCCCCCGAGTTGTTTTGTTGATCGGAATTAATTTTCACTTTACTCTGAGTTCCCTTATTTTGGGCCTTTTGTTTATTATTATTAGGGACGTTTTTATTAGGGGAAGCTTTTGTATCAGGGGGTTTCCGATATTGGAGGAGGCGGTGTAGTACAGTTCGTCCACCTGCATTTCTTGCGGGTCATCGTCGGTAGCCTCAAGGGAGTGAAACGCAGCCGGTCTGCGTTGAAAAGGACCTTGTTTAGGCTCACGATAAGCTAAACTCGGTAACAATGACTTTGCCGGTGGAGGTGGAGGTCTGAAAGTCCGCTGTACCCGTAAAGATTTTTCAAACCAAATGGCTAATTGTTCCAAATGATCAAAATTTATTATGTCGCTGAGGTGGATGGTGAGCTGTAATTTCGGTAGAATATTGCGATGAGAGTAATTTATTTGTTCCTGTTCCGAGGAAGGAGGCGACAATCGGTTGAGTAGGGTACGAATACACGTAAAATAGTCCGCCACAGGTTCGTCCATTCCATGTGTGCGACTATGTATTTCCTGCTTTAGTTCCAATTGATAGTCTGGGTCGCCGAAACGAATTCGCACTGATTCCATGAAATCCGACCATGAATCCCACCCTTGCTGCGAATTATTGAACCAATGGAGTACGATATCCGATAAAAGGAACGGTATGCATAGCAATAAATCTCTATCCGCAAGAAGCATCAAGCCCCGATACTGTTCGATCCGCATTAGGAACGTTTCTAGACCCTCATTTTGATTACCCGAAAATCGGAGGTTCCATTTTCTCATTATTTCCTAGGCCGATTTCAAATTAGAAGAACCTAGGGTATTACTTTGTCGATTATGGGGACCATAATTATCTTGGAAATGCGCCAGTGGTTCTCCAAAACTAACGCGTGGTCGTTAGTTGCTTTGCAGCATGGTGCTGTGGTGGGGATAACCCGTTGGGGAGGACCTGTGATCCGGGTGCATTCGATCCCGTCGACCGGTATTAATTGCTATGAATTCACCCTCTGGGTGACTAGGTGGGTTCGCGGTAGTCCACTGACCATATTCTGAAATGGAATGGTCGGTCGTTGTGCGATAGCGGCTATGTTGTACGGACCAACCACTCTGACCGGTTTGTCGTCCGGCATCGTCGTAGCGTGCCGTTACGTTGGGTAGGGAGCACATGGTATAGGCGTCTGGACTCGAAAACAAGCGCGAAAACGAGCCAGAATTAGGGTAGTTGACTCGCAGAGGTAGGGGTGCAGCATCCGTCGCACGGCGGCTAGCAGTGCGTGGTACTGTGCCGGTGCGGTTGGAGAGGGGATCGGTGGTGCGTGAGCCCCTGTCACTGGTCGGCGACTCGGCCAGCGAAGGGATGCCTCTCGTCGAGACCATGTACGTCACTTCGGTCCCGGTGCAGTGCGCGGTCGGAGTGGGGATAGGAGTTCCGAGCGGACGCAACGAGTATGTACCCCCTACACTGACACTTGACGCTTCTAGACAACATGCACCGAAACTATCCGGAAGAGTTTCCATGCCTTTCACTGCTATTCCTGAGTCGTCGTACTCTTCACTCGACACGGCAACCTTCCCTACGTCACTATATGATGCACGACTGTCATCGTCCTGCATATTACCGGTATCGTCATTTCCGTCTACTCATTTAATTGCCAAAGCCTAGGGAAAATAATCCGGAGTCATCCCTAGCTCTGGAGGCATCCAAGGTTTCCAGCCAGGTTCCGGGACTATTGGAGACAGCAAACGGAAAGGTGGGAAATAAATTCTACACAAGAATCTTAATTCTGAATCAACGACGGCAGCAAGAAAATTTCAGTTCTCTGGTGCACTTCAGAGTTCCAAAATCCCTCGATGTCCCGCGTAGGTTGAAGGTCGAGGCAAGGGTCATAATAAACAAAAATTAAGAAGCGAAAAATTAATCCTAAATTCTTAAATCCAACTTAAAATATGCCCCTGAAGTGTCGTGCCACACGGCGGAGGGTACCCGACGTCAAATAATAAGTAAATAAATGCTAAATTTTTAGGTTAAAATATTGCCTTGTTACAGCGTTTTCACGCCGAACACTATTGGTGATAACGAAAACATTCAAGATAGAAAACATAGATGCTCAAAACATTCGAGTGGTATCAAACTTTCACAACTTTGACATGCACGCCTTGCTGTTCTCTTCGTACTTGCAACGTGAACGATGGGTGGGCAATTTACCATCTCACTATCCACAGAGAGCAATGTACCTGAGCGGTGTCATGCTGAAAGATCACTTTGAATCCAAAATCATTACTTATCATTTTTTTTAGATTTTCCTAACCATTTAGTTTTATTATGAACTTGACATGACCTTGAAATGGCATCTGGGTGACCTCACAGGGTTAAGCGAAGCCCAGATTTGGACTCAGCGACTCGAAAACCCCATTTAAGATTTTTCTCACATTCTTCTGACCGTTTCATCTCAGTATGACCTTGACGTTACCTTGAAATGAATTAAGCGAAAGTCTCGTTGAAGTCAAGGCCAGGGCATTGTGAATAGCCCTTGGCTATCAATCGAGCCTTTCTTCTTTCCAAAATTCCTTCGGCGTTGTACTTGTTTCTAAGTACAAGTCGGCAACCACTGCCATTTCGACCCTTGGGATGATCTGCTAACACCCACCTTCTATTCTTTACAAGTGCTTCGAATTCGCTTTGGATTGCACTTTTCTACTCTTTAGCTTTGTTTCCGGTGAACGCTTCCTTCAAGGAGATTTCTGCGATGTTAGCACATTGAAAATGTTCTTCGAGAGCTGCGTTGCTCATGTTATAGGTTTTTGCAGGTCTTCCTAGGTTTTCAGTTCTGATGATTTTAGGATGTCCAGCTACCCTTCTTCTTGCAGGTCCTGCATGATTTTCCGCTTCTTCAAATCCTAATGAATCTTCATTTTCGCTATCAGAACGGACATCATCTTGTTGCACTTCGTTGACTTCAATTTCTGGAGTTTGTTGAATTGGTGTGTACTCTATTTCCACTAAGGTTTTCTCTTCTGTTGAATTCTTTTGTTCTGCCTCGATAAATTCTTCGTATTTCTTCATCGGCAGAAACTCGTTGAGAAGAGTCACATCTGTGGTAATTTCTACTCTCCCAGCTTCGATCAAACAAACTCTGTATCAAATCCAAGTAATCAAATTTTTTGGTCTTTACAGTCTTATAAAAAACAACGCATTCCAATTATGATGTCAACATTTTAATATGGTCAACGTTTCGGCTCGGCTTTAAGCCATTCTCAAGATCTGAACAAAATAATTTTATAAAATTTAATAAAATAAAACAAAAGTTCTACAAAGACAGTTGAAACAACAAAAATCAATAAATACATGACCAAAAGATTTGATTACTTGGATTTGATCGACAACAGTCTAAGAACGGAGTTTGGTTTTGGTTACCACCAAACCAATATTATTTATTGAAACTCTGTATCCTTTGGATTCTTCAGAATATCCCATGAATAAGCATTTACGTGTTCGTTGATCAAACTTGTATCTTGCGGGTGTCTTATCCAAACAAAGTCCTTTACTTCCAAAAGTTTTTAGGTGCGAGATATCTGGTAGTTTTCCGCACCATCGTTTGTATGGTATTTGATCATTGAGGCTTCTTGAACGACATCTGTTTCGTAAATAATAAGCAGTGGCAACATCTTCTGCCCAAAAAGATTTAGGGAGATTCGATTCTAACAATAAACATCTTGTCATCTTCACTAATGTGCGGTTCTTATGCTCCGCCACTCCATTCTGTTGAGGCGTGTAGCCAACAGTTAATCTTCGGGTGAGGCCATTCTTGTCTAAATAATCGTTGAATTCCTTGTTTAGGTACTCTTTCCCATTATCAGATTGGAGACATTTTAATTGTAGTCCGGTTTGCTTTTCTACTAAGCTCCGGTAGCTTTTAAAATTTTCTAGTGCTTCGACCTTCGATTTTAAAAACTTCACAGTGCCCATTTCAGAAAAATCATCAACAAAAGTTATAATATACTTCGCGCCACCTTTAGATTGCGTGCGCATCGGACCACATAAGTCTGAGTGCACGATTTCTGTTACTTTTGTCTTGCGAGACGAAATCTTTGGAAAAGGACTACGTGAAAACTTTCCTTTGATGCACGTTTCACAATCACAAACTTCTGCCCCTTTATCGAAATTTATTTCAAGCTCTGTCAATAGCTTTTTCAGATCTTCAAAATTTAGATGACCGAGTCATTTGTGCCATAACTCTAATTTCGATGAGCTATGTTCTTCGGATAATACCTTTGCAGTTGCTACACTTTCCCAAATATAGTATAGTCCGTCAACTCTCTCACAAGGGGACCTTTAGGTCTGCTTTTTTTTGTTTGAATTGATACTTTCCTCAATAAAAGGTACGTACCAGAGGTTTTCTGAGAAAAATCATGAAGACGCAATTTTGACCCATTTACGAGAAAAATGCATTTCAAAAATTGCAAAACGGATGGTCATTGAGCCAGTGTAAAAGAATATCGAAGAGTCGGTAGCTCCCTGGTAGAGTGCTCGGCTGATAGCCGCAAGGTTGTGCGTTCGATTCTCGCTAGCTATACTTTTTTTTATTCATTAAAATACTTTTTTATTCCATTTTTGAATAACATTTGATAAAATTATATCATTCAATGATTATTTATTCCTTATTTTCAATGAAAACTCTGTTAATCGTATTTTTATTACCACTCGTTTCGACAACTGTGCATTTCATTAAAATTCTTTATTATTCAATAGTTTCTAGTATTTATATTATTATATATTTTTATATTATTATTTTTATATATTATTATATTATTATTCAAATAATAAATACGAAATGCCAGTGGATGTAAAGACTCATTTCATAGATATTTACTAACAAGAATCAGAAGTGTCTTGAAAGTGTATTTTTTTACTTTGTTCCTACTTTGTTCCTACTTTGTTCCTACTTTAATTCAATAATATAGATACTAGAAACTATTGAATAATAAAGAATTTTAATTAAATTCAAAAATGGAATAAAAAAGCATTTTAACGAATAAAAAAAAAGTATAGATAGCGAGAATCGAACGCGCAACCTTGCGGCTATCAGCCGAGCACTCTACCAGGGAGCTACCGACTCTTCGATATACTTTTACACCGGCTTAATGACCATCCGTTTTGCAATTTTTGAAATGCATTTTTCTCGTAAATGGGTCAAAATTGCGTCTTCATGATTTTTCTCAGAAAACCTCTGGTACGTACCTTTCATTCAGGAAAGTATCAATACAAACAAAAAAAAGCAGACCTAAAGGTCCCCTTGTCAGCAAACAACTTTTCACACCTATTCTCGTCTCGAATCACAGTTTTATTTTTCTTAAATGTTACTTCATAACCTCTATCGGCGATCTTACCAACAGTGATTAAATCCGTCCTTAAATCTGGAACGAAAAGTGTATTCTCTAAATGTAACACTTTTTCTTTATTACAGTGATTAATCAAAATCTTCACTGTTCCTTTAGATTCGACTGTGGTATTTGCACTACTTGCTACGTCCAATTGTACATTATTACACTGTTGACTACTTACGAATTTGTTCTAATCACTGCACATGTGTGATGTACAACCACTATCGAGGCACCATTTTCCTTCATGGTAGGGATTTTCCGTTTTTAGTGCTGATTCATCGTTGACAGCAATGAGGAAACCATATTCCTCTGCTTTACTGGCCTTCTCTGACGAATTTACGTGCTTTGCTTTGCATTTAGCCATTTTGTGACCCACCTTTCCACATCGGTGACACTTGAACGAAAAAATTGCTTCTCTTTATTTGAATCTTGCTTCTTCCCCTTTTTCCTGAACTTCTGAGCGTGGCTGCTGCTGCTACTTCCAGCTATCATAGCACTGAAATTCGTTGTGAAATCACTGTTCTTCGACTTTCTAGAATCACTTTCTTCGATGATTTTGATTTTTAGGGCTTCTGGCGTTGGGAGGTAGTCGCGTGATACTATCGCACACCGAAAGTTTTCAAAACTGGGTGGCAAGCTGTATAACAACATGATTGTCAACAAATCTTCATTGATATCCACTTCCATTTCATGGAGCTTGTCCACAGCATCCAAGAATTCTTGGACGTGTTCTCTCATATCTTCACCTTTAGCCATTTTGTGCAAACTAAGCTTCTTCAGACGGGTTGCCTTCCGTGCTGGCCCTTTCGACTGATAGATTGTGTGCAATGTCACCCAAATTTCGTTAGCAGTATTGCACCCTTTAATTTGCTTTAGCTCTGACGGATGAATAGTTAAAACCAAATCAGAATCAGCCTTTCTATCTGCAACATCCCAGGTCTTCGCTGCCGCTTTCATTTTTTTTTGTTTTAATTCGAAATTGCACTTGTACAATTTTCGTGAAATTTATTTTTTCATTTCAATTCGAAATTGGACTTAGAAAACTTCCATAAGATTATTTTTTAGCATTGGAAAGATTGTATGCGAGAAATGAATTTACTCCAGCAGATTCGAATTTTATAGATACTCAGGAAGTTCCTTCTAATCGTTTGTCTTTACGGACTGCATCTGCTGCAAGTTCTAGTTCAAAATAAGGTTTTATATTTTGCGACTGTAGGAGGTATTGTATTGATAAAAAGTGTAAATGTCGATCCAACTACGTCAAGTGTGATTCAAAATGCCATTCAAATAGTTCATGTAAAAACAAATAAAATTATTATTTATGCCAAATAAGTAAAGACTTCATTCATTTATTTTATCATAATGCTCTTCAGTTCCATTCTTCACATGAATAAAAATTCCAAATAAAGAATTTGTTGATGAAACTTGTTTAAAATATTAACTATTATTATTTATTGGTATTCTTTCGCAATTAAACATTATTCTTAAACATTTTAATAAGAAAATCTGTGTAAGTAATGCATTCCAATTCCGAAAATGCAGCAGATATAAGCTATATTCATTAATTTGTTTATAACAATTGAACAAATGCAGCAATTTCATCTGCAATTAAAATTTCTACCCAACAAAAGTAACTTTAGTAATCTGTATTTTTTGCAGGAAATGTCAATAAAAGGCCTAAATATATAGTAAAAATATAAACAATTGCATTTTCAATGTTAAATAATAAATCCATCAAAGTACCATCCTTTCTCAGTATTAGAAAAAAATACTTTGTTCGGTCGGGATTTGAGAAGTCAGCGGTCTTTTGTCCCAAAGAAGTATTTTTTTCTACTATGCGTTGTTATACAGTTCGATTACTCCAAAGAACAGTTTTGATTCAGCCCTTTTCAAAACTACCAGTCAGAACGGTTTTCGGTCGTTTGAAAAGGGACAGCACGCGTTCCGGCATTTTCAAGAATGCCAGAACGCGTTCTGGTCGCTCTGAAAACGACCAAAACTAGTTCTCGTCGTTCATTTCGGTCTTTGGCCGTTTTCAAAATAGCCACAACGCGTTCTGGCATCTCTGCAATGGCCAGAACGCGTTTTGGCCGTTTTTTCGGTCTTTGGCCGTTTGCGGTCTATGAGCCTAATATAAAAACTTTTTTGGGACAAAAATTTCAAAATATGACCGTGGTTCAACTTTACGGTACGTTCAGGTGCCTCTATGCAGGAAGAGTGCACTTTCCACAGTCACATCTCGTGACCTATTAAGGCCAGGACACTTTTTTTCATTACGCTAAATTGAATCCACTTTCATTTATCCTGCAGGCAGGCCCGGCCTGGCCATATGGGAATTTGTGAGATTTCCCGGTGGGCCGCGAGCCTTGAGGGCTGCCGAGGGCATACCCAGGGCTCCGGAAAAAGGGCCGCATACGTACAAAATGCCAGGGCCGCATTGGTGTTCGAGTCCGTCCCTGCCTACAGGAACTTTGTCATCGGATTCACAGGCAGTGAGGAATTTTTTAAACCTTGCAATTCCCCAAAATAATAGGGCTATAAGACTTTTTTCAGATGTACGCAGATTTTTGTAGACTCTATTTTATCCTCTAGCATCATCAATGGAAAATAAGCTTGACACGATTTTTTTTTAAAGAAATAAACTCCATTTTTTTGCCCGTACAAACCGGCAAAAATAGTCAACTTTGAGGGATATTGAATTATGACCTATTATCCCAGCAAAAAAGAAAGTATTGATACGAATTGAATTGAAAAGACTAAGACACCCCGCAAATCCCGCTTTGCGACAATGACGCATTGGACCTATGTGTCAATGCATGTAAATTCGTGAAGAAGGTATATCAATTTTGAATCTTTCTATACGTACAAATACAGTGCAAAAGTCTAAAGTCAGCGAATACGCTGCTATGCGTCAGCACGCAAACGCTTCAACATTGGTCAATGCGTCTGAATTCGTGAGAGTAAAATACACACTTGAATTCGCCCCAATGCGTCAACGCAAATTTCAGCGAGTGTTGATTCATAAAATTTAATCCGTAGCTGGAAAACCAACGTGCAGGGCATATAGAATTTATTGTAAATGTTTAGTGAATTGTTTCGTAGCTCAGTGGCAGGTGCTCTGGACTGATACACGAGGGATCGCTGTTTCAAATTCGCGCTGTCTCAATTCATCTAAATGCGTCTCAATGCGTTCGAACAAATCAGAAAACGGGATTCACGCGCATTACCAAAATGTTAATTCGCTCCAATCCGTATCAATTCTTCCTTTTTTGCTGGGATGGATAGGATATTGTTCTTTCTTTTAAATCACAGCAAATTGAGTATACTTTCACTCACCTGTGGAATACTTTTCCTTGAAGTAATTAGGTGCGAAGGTATATAGTTTTATTTTAGACTATGTGATTTTTCACTGAAAATCAGAAAAAGTGGCGATTTTTCAATATAGCATAACTCAAAACTTGTGGAAGATGGCGGATTATTTTTTCAACCTTATTTTCTGATAATTTCGTCCTCTTCCTTTTTCTGTTCGACATTTTACACTGAAATCCAATGGAAGTTAGTCGTCAACCCAACAGTAACTTTCGGAACTGTTTGTCACGTCCCGCGACTTTTATAATAATAATATCTGATTATAAACAATAGATTATTATTACATATCATTCATATTCAATCTATCTAATCGTAATCTAATCGTAATAATACCTTCTAAAAATGTCTCCTAAAATTATTTTATTAGAATTTGAAGACAAAACGTTCGTTTGTAAACCTCTAATGTCAGAATTTGGTTAATGGTGCATGACTCTTTGTGACTTATTGAAAATGAAATATTAAGTATTTTTGATCTTACAACTGTATTACGTTTTTTTACCTACACTGTAAAAAAATTTGGTGTAATTTTACATCGTACCACAATGGAAATTATTTGATCTGCGTGCGACGATGTAAGTTGGCACACTTTTGTAAAAAAAATGCAGGACGTAAATTTTCAGGACCACATTTCAATTTTGAGGTTATTTTTTTTTGTATATTTGAACTCTCCCTTTTACAGGTTTGAGGGCCTACGCTCCCTGTACATATATTTACATTTCATCCTTAGTCTAACTTAACCGCTACTTATTTTCTAATGCATTGCCTTACATAATAACAATAATATTAGTACTACTCTTCTTAAACTACAGACAATGCGCGATCTTCCCGGGCTTCCGTTTTCTCTTACTATCCAATGCTTTTACACCGATTTAAAATTTTTAAATTTTCACTAGTTAGTTTCCTTTAAACAGGATTACCCGTTTGGCTCTGCCCTGATCCCTTGCTTTCTCTTATTTCTTCCAGTTTATTCATCCACATCACTCCCTGTCCATTACTATCCAAAATCCATCTTACACATTCATCCACACTCAACTGTCCATCTTCCACTCCTGTACACCTCTCCAACACATGTGCCTATGACTCTACTTCGTATCCACATACTCTGCACAGATTGTCCTCTTCATCCATCCAATATCTACAAGCTCTCACTCCTTCCCCCATTATAAACCGTATCACCCTATTCCATTTGTCTTCCTTTTTCATATTTTGCAAATATTCTGGTTCCGTCACCTCTTTGACCATCATATAACATCTATTGTACCTCGAGTCCATAATCTTTCTCCATCTCTCTTCTCCTTGTCTTACTAATAGCTCTAATTCAATGTTCTGCCAATCCAGAACTCCTTCCTGTATATCACAAGCCCCCCTCATTTTTTTTTTCTTCCTCCCATTTCGAATTTCCCAAATTTCCTCTCTTCTCCTTGTTCCGAACTTCGTCCAAGCATACTTGTGCTATTCTACTCCCTTCTCCCCTTTTCAGCTTCTCTTTAAACCTCCAGGCTCTCTTAATTTGTCTCGTTACCATTTTCTCCCTTCCTAGTTCTTCCCTCAACATGTATCCTGGGCAACTCCAGCTAATCCCCATTACCCATCTCAGAAATCTCTCATGCATGCTTTCCACTTTCCTATGTTCCTTACATCCCCAGACCTCCACTCCGTAACACAACACCGCCCAAACCAACGCATCAAACAACCAGACCCTCATTCTCCAATCGTTATTGAACCTTCTCTTTCCTATACCCCATGCTTCGCCCATTACTTTGCTCGCACATTCGATTCTCTTCCTCACCTGCACCTCGTTTCCCCCTCCTGCCTCAAACCAAAAACCTAAGTAACAGAACTCCTCCACACTTTCCACTGTTTGTCCGTTCATCTTCCAAACGTAACCTATTTTGGTCTTTCTACTTCTGAAGCACATCACCTTGGTCTTACCTACGTTCACCGTCAGTTCTTTTGCTCCCACATACTCTTCGAAAATTCTTATCATTAGGTTCATCCGCTCCTCATCGTCTGCTAATAGAACTACGTCGTCCGCGTATGCTGGAGAGCATAGTTTGCTATTAACCAGAATCGTCCCCCGCAGCATATTAAATACTAGCGGACTCAACGGGCACCCTTGCCTTAGACCTCTTTCTGTCCAGAACACCTCCCCTCTTTCTCCCTTCATCTTCACCCTAATCCTGGTTTCAGTAAAAATTTCCTTTATCCTCTCCACTAAACCTTCTTCTATTCCTCTCTCTTTCATTGCCTGCCATAGCACTTTCCTATCCACAGAGTCAAAAGCTGCTTTAAAATCTACGAATAAGGCTACTAATTTCCCTTTTTTCCTCCCTAAGTTTCTGTTGACCAAGTAGTTGAGTACGTAAATGTTATCTATTGTCCCCATCCCTTTTCTTAATCCCGTCTGATTATGCGGGATACTTTGTTTCTCTTCTATTTTACTCTCCAACCTTTTTCTTAGAATTTCCGCGTATATTTTATAACCCACTGGCATGAGGGTGATCCCTCTGTACTCTTCTGCCTTCTTACCCTACCCTTTCATGACAAGCGGTACCACCAGCCCTGTCCTCCACTCCTCCGGCCACCCTTCTCCTTCCCAGATATTGTTGCAGATCTTCTACAGCCCTTCCCTTATCCCTTCTCCTCCAAACTTTATCGCTTCGTTCTCCGTTCCATCCTCTCCTGTAGCCTTGTCTCTTTTTAGTCTACCTATCGCCTCATTCACTACTTCTCTTGTTATTTCGTTCGCTTCCTCCAGTTCTCCCTGGACTGTGTTTCTATTTTCCCCTTTAATCCAATTTTGTTCTCCCCCTAGCAGACCCTTGAAATAATCCGTCCATTCATCCATTTCTATTTCTTCATTCACGCCCTTCCTTCCTCCTCTTTCCCTGTTTATCACATCCCAGACCCTACCTTCTTTGATTGCTTTTTCTACTTCTTCCTTGTATTTCTCCTTTCCCTTTTGCTTCTCCCCTTCCAGCATCCTCTCATGTTCTCTTTCTCTCCTGTTGTACTCCGCCTTCTCTATTTCTCCTTTCCTCCATTTTCTTACATACTCTTTCATTCTCTCCTAACTCTCCCTGCATTCCTCGTCCCACCTGCCTCTCTTTCCCTCTTCTCTTCCTTCTTTTGTACCTATCTCATCCCTCACCTTCTCAATCGACCCTTTCAACCTTTCAATTAACGAGTCTACTCCCTCCTCCTTTTCATATCTAACATTCTCCTTTTCCATTTTCTGTTCAAACACTTCTAATTTATCTACCCCCAGGCTCCTATTTTCGTGTTCCTTTCCCCCCCCCCCCTCTTTCCTTTCTCCCTCTGTCGCTCTTATGGACGCCACCTTTCAGTGTAGCTATTACTGGGAAGTGTTCTAACGCTATCTCATTCCCTACATTCATACTGCATATCATATTCCTCATTCTTTCTTCCGCCAGGATGTAGTCTATTGCTGTTTCTCCCTCACCTGTAAATGTAATCTCTCCTTTCTCATCTCCTTCCATGTTGCCATTACATATAAACCATCCGGTTTCCCCTATTATGTCTAGTAACCTCCTCCCCTCCCGGTCTATCTCCCTATGCTTGGAGCTCCTTATATATGCCTTCTTTTCTTCATCCCAAGTCCCTCCCCCTTGCTCTCCAGTCCAGGCATTCAAGTCCCCTCCTATCAAAACCAACTCTTCCTTCTTTTCCTCCATCCACCTCCTTATTACTCTCCATCCTTCCTCTTCCCGTCTTCTTCTATATACACAAACCACCGCTATTTTGACTTTCCCAATTATAATCCTTCTTACCATTTTTCCCTCCTCTTCTTCCCTGTCCTTCTCTGTTCTGCCTTTTACTGCCAATTCTTGTCTCACCCCTGAGACCATGCCGCCCGTCCCTCTACCTTTAACGTGTTCCTTTCTTGCTTCTTGCATTGTCCACACATACCCTTTAGGTAACAACCTTTTCATCCCCTTTCAATCCTTCTCATCCCAATCTCTCCCTTCTCCCCACTAACAGCGCTCTCAACATCGTCCGCTCTTGTTTCATCCACTCCCTGCCCTCTGTCGCCCGTTTGTGGACTTCGTATGGTCGGCATTCCTACCTTACCAAAGAGTCCTCGATGTTTCCCGCTCTTAGCTTGCCTACCTCTTGCCCCCCTTGCCCGACAACTATTTTCTACTCCTAACCTCAAAAAAATGTGCACGTTCCAATTTTCTTTTCTCACAACTTATTTTCACCCTTGACACACTTGCCTTCACTCACCCTTCTTCCTTTACACCTGCTCTCCGCACTCACTGCCCTTTCTGCACCCACACACGCTGATTCCCTTCACCAAAGCCAAAAAACGCAACGCTTAACACAAAAGAGTTCTCTCGCGATCGGTACCGAAAACGGAAGCCCAATTTTGAGGTTATGTTCGTGAGGTTATAAATTTTTAAACACTCAAGCAGGATAAATAAAGCGCATATCACATTTCTTAGGTATCGTTTTGAATAAAAGAGACATTTTTTTTATTCACATAGAACTCATCACTATTAGAGCAATATTAGAGGCTCTGAGACGTAATTTTATGATAAAGTCAAACGCGCCAACTCTTTCCGTCAGTTTGTCGATGGATTGTCGATTTATGTCCTGTTTGTAATTTCTCAGGATGCCAAGCCGTAACAATACTACCCATGTGTGAAATTATACTAGATACTGCAATTTCACCAAAAAAAGTGTTTAATTTAAATTTATTCACTGACGTAAATTTACTACGTGCCACGCTGATCGAATAATTTCCATCGTCAGATATAGTAATTTTACATTTATCGTGAATTTCGGATTGACATTGGTGAATTTACCAGGTTATACGTTGTAATTTAAAATACACTGCTCGTGAAATTACAATCTAATTGTAAATATCACCAAAGATTTTTTACAGAGTATGTTTAAAAAAATATCCATTCACAAATTTAACTTTTTTTAAAGACAATTTCCGCGTTTTATATAATTAAAGTGGTTTATAACTTTTTCATTTGAAAAATTTGCGCAGATGTAAACTACAGTATACCAGAGATTTATACTTTGTTTTAATCACAAATATTTTATTCTCAGAGATTTATTTAATTTATTGAAAAATCTACTATTCACGTAAACTTGCATTTCACTAACATATTTATGTGAATTTTATTACAATTTAAATATTTATATTAAATTATTTAAATTTATTTTATTTTTAATATATTTTATTTATTTTATTTTAATATTTTATTTAAATATTTATAAACTAGGTTTCTTATGATGGACATTGTTGAATCTTTAAAATCTAATTCATTTAAGTTCCTAACCAATCTGCACTTTACTATTCAAATTTACTCGCACCCAATTCCGATTCACTACAATTCAATAATGAAGAGCGCAATCTGCATTACACAATTCATCGCACTTTATCAATCATCAATTGTATGATGCAGATTCGTTTCTGTTAAAGTGAATCTGCACTTTACCATTCACTTTGACATCCTTCAAACTCCATTTCATTGAGAACTTGAAACGATTCATGCGTTTCTTCTGTGAATCGTAAATCACCAATTGAACTTAAGTTAGTTTTTTGGGGTTATGTCCTCCCATTCGGAACGTCTTAAAACGATAGAACGAGTACATTTCCAAATTTGGCTTTGCAAATTTAATAGTTGACCAATTCAAAGAGTCAAAAAAACAATTGAAATGCAACTTTCTCAATCTGGAATTTTAAGATACACATTTCAAGGCGCTCCAGTTCAATTGTTTCTTTTTTCCTGGGTGCATAACATTTATATTCTTTTTTTTTTTTTTTTTATATACCATTAAGCCGTTTCCCTTTCGGCGAGCCCCTAAGGGTAGGTGTGACACTACCCGATTCGGGTAGTGTTTCTAGGTGGATAGTTTCTTGTAGTAAATAACTACAAGTGTGGGCTCACCACACCCACGACCTCCAACAGCAACGCAGTAGTATTATTCTCGAACGGTCACCCATCCAAGTACTAACCGCGCCCAACACTGCTTAACTTCAGTGATCTAACGGGAACTGGTGTTTCCAGCGTGGTATGGCCGTTGCCTAATCAATAGATTATAACTACATAAAATTTATATTCAATAATAAAACAGCAAGCTGAAATATCATATCCAATTATTATTGTCAAAATCATATTATAAAGAAACCCAACATTGTTAAAATCATTCGTGAAGAACGGATTTGTAACGAACAACGCAATGGACCAAGATGTGTTGTACGCATCAATTTTTGTACAAGAAACAGGCACACGCTAATCAAAAACACATAAATTAATCAACAAGGCAACCAGAAAAGCTAGCTGCATTTTGTATCGCATACGCTTACAAAATTCTGGTACCTATAGCACTTACATAGCAAAGTAAACGAACATAAGCGATACACATAAAAATCTCGCCTATTCAACACAAGAAATGGGCACATCACACTAAAATGAGCGGGCTGCATAAAATTTGCAGAACTAACGCAGCCATCAAACACACATTAATTGAAGAGCTATAAATTAATCAGCAAGCCAACCTTAAGAACAGACCAAATTTTCAGCCCCATGCGTTTACAAAATGCTGGTACCTATACTACTCATCTACATGATTTAAGCTTCTTGACCTAATTATGCCTATGCAACGGACACCAGCATCTTCGATACAAAAGCAATAAATATCACAATCAAGGTGACAGTTGTAGGAGGGTGAACCTCTGACAAAAAACACACGCAAACTTTATGCCCCTCTACGCAATAGAATATCTCAGCCTTTGTCATCTAGGAAGGGATACCATATATTTTGGTAATTGCCCCATTCTCCGTATTTGGGCACATTACGATTCCTCATCGCTGATTGGCTATCCTATCAATTAACCCTTTGGACTAGGAAGGGATATAGTGCATCCTAGTTACTGCGACACTTTCCTTATATGGGCATACATAAAATTCTCGATGCCCATTGGATAATTAAATCCCTACCACTCATTTACACAATTAATTATCAGCGATGATTGGAACCATAATGAATCCCTACTTCTAATACCACTCACCCCTACGGGAATCTTAGGAGGGATTTCGTGAATAAATACAGCAGATTTGGAAGCAGAAAATCAGTTTAGGGACTTTAACCAGTCTACCCAGTTTAGAAAGTTCAAGCAGTCTACCTAGTTTAGACACTCCATCGGTTAAGAACCACCACCCAGTACTACAATAAAATTCATCGAGACCCCAAACTCCGGTCCAAAATACTCGGCCGTCAACCTCTTCTAAAAGTTTAACTTCCGTGCGGGAGCCTCGAATCCAGATTCAATAGAGCACCTGCAACAAAGGACAACGGAGGCCCAGATCCTTTGACCTGGTCAGCTCAGCGTCCATTCTTCAATACTCGCCCCCTACGGGTCCGACATAGACCCCATAGACCAACGGAGGAACCACTCTTCCTTTCTACTGGCGAGAGGGTGAAACACGTAATCAAAAAAAGTAAATAAGTAAGTAATAAACTACCTCACTTTCATTTCTTCTACTCCATCGTTTGTTCCATTACCCATCCCTGTTTAAGGTGGACTAAAACTAAACGAGAAGAGACAATCGAAGCAAGAGCACTCCAGCTACATCAATTTAAACTCAACCTTTGTACTCCATATCAGTCAAATCGCAATTGTTCAAATAAACTTCAATTAATTTATATTCAAGTTCAAATGATTTACTTGTGTAAACAGTAGTTATCCTCATCCCAGTTTTTAAATTAATATTAAAATCTAAAACGAGGAACCATCATTTATTTAACAAGATATAAGGTAAGTTATGTTTATTAAGACATAAAATATTAAAGAAAAAAAACGGTTTAGCAATGGATCCATTCTAGCACGTTTGATATGTCAAAAGGGCCCCCTTATCAAAACTTTCTTATTAAAAACATTGGATGTGATATTACGCCCCATTTCAGGTTCAGTGATTCTGTCTGAGATAAAAAAATCATGTTGCTGAAATGTCAAGTTTACTGGCTGATGTTGTCAAAGGCAAAAACAAAAATAATGTATAATGTTTGGGTAAGACTTTGTTTTGTAAGATTCCTACGAAAATAGAAAATTACTTTTTACTTTAAAAAAATTATTTTAAACGAATATTTTAAGATTCGAGAAGATTTCTGAAATTGTGAGAAATGAATGTTGAAGATTGTAGGGAAATTTGTCTATTGTGCAGGAATTGAAACAACATTTTTGGAAAAAATATAGGGATAATTCCAATTGTGTTAAAAAATGTTTAAACGTTCAGAAAAAATTTCAATAATAATAATTTAAAATTTCTCATGTCCTGAAATTCGTTTTAAGAATAAAAATTAAAGACTGAAAAGAAATTTTTTCTCCTAATATTCAATCAGTGATTAAAACATGAATCATCACAACTCGTACAATTTTTTTTGAAACTGTTTGAAATTGAGTACACATACAAAGTATACTCAGCAAATGCCTGAGAAATAATAAAAAGTTGAAAAGGACGTTTTGTTTAATAATATCAAATTGAAAATTAAGGCCTATCGGTAACCAAATTTGTCTACTTTCGGAAACAAAAAGGATCGAGGCAACTTCAGATTTAAAACAACTTTCAGCGAGAAAGTTGTTCTATATAGTTCAAAGAAAATGTCTAGAATATTTCAGACAAATTCATTAAAAATTGACTGAAATGTGTACTTTGTAAAATAGTACGAAAGTCGGGTGAGCTATTGGATCCGGGAGCTCAACTGTACATACGATAATGATAAAATGTTTTTAATTTATAAGTTTTTTTTTAAGTTGCACCTACACGGAAAAAAATAATCGCTTAAATTTTAAGTGACTATTTTATAACTCCTAAATGGAGAGAAAAGTCCGCTGAGATTTCAGCGAATTTTATTAAATAGTAGAAGAAAAGTCAATTAATTTTTAAATACAGAGTCACTGGAAAAAATCTACTAATTCTTATGAAAAAGCATTTAAAAAAACAAGCGATCCTTTCTGATAAATAATAAACATTTCTCTAGGGTTTAAGTGACAGTAAAATAATTTTAAAGAAATGGGATTCAAGAAAATATTTTATTAATTATATTAAAGAGTGTATTAGATTTTATTTGATGAGAATACGGGCTTATAGAATTCCGTTGACCAGTCACTGAAACCTATAAAATGCGCAGTGGACGTTTTTCCGTAGCACCGCACACGTTGCGCGTTTTGCCGGTCGTGCGTGCGTTTGTATGCGAAGACTGTTACGCGGTATTGTATTTTAAGTTATGAAGAGATTGTGTTATTTCTTTAACCTTAAAAAATTATTTTGTATTAAATCGTTAGGATATCCAATATAATTTTATTTTCTTGCAGGGTATTTGCTAGGTTGCGAATTTTATTTGATTGGGAAACGACAGGGGATTTATTTTCTAATAAAGATTATTTTTTAATTCTTAGTTTAAATAGAAAGAGTTGTTTCATTACGTGAAATGAAACTTCATATTATATTACATAATATGAGATTCAACGAGATTATTTGAAAGTCTTTAACTAGATTTCGATTCCAATTGAAATTTTAGAGGTCATTCGCTTCCAATTTTAAATATTTTTTAATTGTAAAGACTAATTGTGGAATCGGGGCAGACTTGAAGTGCTTTTCGAAATTCTTTACTCTAAAATATTAAAATTTAAGAAATTAAATTCAAAGTGAGTAAAAATTTAAATTCCACTTTAATATACGAAATTCAAATTTGATCGTGAGATTCTTGGTTTTCTTCATTTCCAAGAATTTTGTTACTAAAATATTGAACCCTTTTCTTGATTGTCATCCTTTTTAATTGAATATAAGTGATATCTGTGAACCTTAAATCATAAAAATACGTCGTTGATATTATTTATCCATTTTTCGTTTTTAACTTGTAGTTTTTTATTTGCCTTTTCTAAATGAAGTCGAGATATTTTTAGAAAAAATTCAGTAATTAAACAAAATGTGTCGGACTTAAAATGGTTCACCTTTTAGCAATCACCCATATACTTATATAATTATTCTTTATTATTTAAATAATAAAAGAAATACGTGACAGCATAAAAAAAGATTACGACGTTAAAAAAGTGTTTGAAAACACCATTATTACAATTTTTCACAATTTAAAAAAATTGTATGCCTATTTGAAGCAAGATATTTAGGTAAAAGGAATTGAAAAAAGAAACATTTTTAAAAAGTCCATTGAGAAGGGAGTAAGCACACGTAGCGAAAAAATCCGTCTATTCACACCGACATTTCAGTACAAATAGAACTTTTCACAGCTCCCCCTATTCTTACCGAAAATATCCGGCTATTTGTACTGACATTTCGGTACATATAACTCGAATTTTCTTCACAGAATTCCTTTTCCTTCTGATTTCGAAGTATTTTATAGTCAAAATGAAAATAAAGCATCAAGGACCTTTTAAAATAGGTAATATTAAAATTTAAGAAATTTTTTTACACATTTTAAATTATTGTCTAGGAATTATTTTTCTAAATTATGAGCTGGGTAAAAAAGTGTCTTTAAAGAATTAGATCAATTGAAAAATGTGTGTTTTGTAGAGGTTTTTCTATAGCAGATTTTTTTTTTGTCACTGACGTTATTAAAGCGCTTTTGCGTTCGACTATTCTTCATTGTTTATCAGTTTCAGATCGTTTTTAAGCGGCTAAAATCTGGAAAGAAAAAAGTATCGAGCCCTTTTTGAAATAAATGAAATTCAATTATTTCCTTTACATATTTGAAATTATTGTTTTGGAAAAGTTATTCCACATTCAAAACTGAGTAAAGAAGTTTGATGAAAAATTAGATGAATTAAAAACTGCGTTTTATTGAAGTTTTTGCAAAGTAGAAAATCGTTTTTTGTTATTAAGGTTATTAACGCATTTTTTCACTTGACTTTTCTTTATTGTTTCTTACTTTTGAATAGTTTGTAAGCTTTTAAAATATTTAAAGGAAAAAGTTTTCAACACTTTTTGAAATAACTACTCATTAATCATCAGAAAGATTTTTTCTTTAATGAAACATTCAGTTCGACAACTTTTAGTTTGAAGATGGTTGAGGGCCACCGTACGACTTGGTACGACGCTGCCTCAAAATACTTGGCCGAGATTTAGTAACCAATATCCAACAGCGTCGATAGCAAAATAGGTTAGAGCGCGCGGTAGAATACACGAGTTCAGGTAGTTTAGGTAGGGTTCGAATCCTCAGCAAGTGCGATTTTTCAATGCTTTTTAGCGTGCGATGATACGTGTAAGTGACCAGGTGTGCGAATTGTGTATTAATAATTATAAAAATGAAGACTATATGATAATAAATCAAAAAATAATTTTTTTCCGCTAAAAAATCTTTATTAGATTCTAATAAACTGTCCCTTAGAATTCTGACCTCTGTTGCATAGAATACAAAGCACTCGTGTATTGGATTTTCAGTGACTGTCACTTAGAACTTATACATCAGATTTTTTGTCAAGAGAATATAAAGCCTTTCCGTACTAGATTTTCAGTGATTATCGCTTAGTATTCCGATCTCTGCCTCTGAGATTATAATGCCTTTGCATTTTACATTTTCAGCGGTTTCCGAACAGATTTTCTTTTACTGTTTTGAAAATTCTGTTGAAATGTTACACGCTTTTCAGATACCGATTCATCATTTTCTTGAATACGGAAGGTTGTGAATTTTAATTGACTTTATCTCATATCCACGACTATAATACAAAGTCACTGGATTTTTAATAAACTATTTTTTTCCGTGTACATTGTTCAGATTTTTTCCACGAGTGCAGAAAGATAAGTATGACACTGGAAAATGTATGAGTACAAAATCAAATAATGTAAAAAATATCCATACATTTTATTATAATTCTGAAAATAGTTATTGTATGCGAAGGGCATGATCTGTACATTTTTATTTGTGTATTTATTAATAAGTTAACGTGTTTGCTATTGTTACAATTTGAAAGCAAATATTATTTAACAAATTCTCACATATTGCAATAATAATAATTATTCGTCTAATGGACGAATCCAAAAATTTCTAATGGGGTCGTTGAAATAAAAATTCTTTTGTTTTCCACTTTTAACTTAAAATATTAAAATACAAAGTTTCAAATGAAAAACATATCAGTGGATATTTCCAGTCAGAAAAATATTGAAAGGTAGTGAATAAGCCAGAATAGAGTTCGGAATTTTTCTTCACCTGCTCCACTCACACAGATTAAGCATAAGGCACTGGTTCGTGGCACTAGCGCCACGCGTTGCTGGTTCCCAAACTAAACCTAACTAAGTACCCAGTAAACACGGGATAACTTTAAGATATCGTTATTTTTATCGT
>CAKNXH010063008.1:157691-177644 GCA_932178445.1 Andricus quercusramuli
GGCAACCCGTTAACGGGGCTTCAAGTGGGTTGCCAGTCTGCAGGGGCCCGACTTGAATGACAGCCACTTTGTTTTTTTATTTTTTAACGCTGAGAAAGCAACTTGTTGCAATTACGGCATGACCATTTAATGTAAATTTTAACGTTTTATTATAATTGCAACAATTTACATATTAATTTTGTTTCCTTTATTAATTATAATGCCATATTACTTTAGCATTACTTTACCATTACTTTATCGTTACGCTGTAGCGTAATGTTTGCGTTCGGCCGGTCCGCCAGGGTAAGTATAAACAATTATTAAAAATTGTTTTTTTAATTGTGTTACATAAGTCTGACCTTATGAAAAACGTTTAGCTCCTCGCCTCAAATTGTGCAGACAAGATAGCAACGTTTTTAATTTGTTGATTATGTACATTAAAAATTTTTTCGAACAAATTGACAAAAATGTGAATTTTTTCAATTTCGTTGAATCGCAGCTTAAAATAAGATAATAAACTTATGAGCCGAACATCTGGACTTCGCATCCTGGGACAAATATTCGTGTATTAATTTTTCTGTTACAGATTGGAAGATATACTAGTGTATTATTGTAAACAAGTTCACTTGATTTAACAATGGAAATAGACGTCATTTGTTAATAATTTTTTGTAGAATAGATCTGCTATATCTTCAGAGAACGTGAAAGAAGTGAGTGAAATTGCACAAAAGCCTGAGTAATCATATGCTGTTTTTAATTACTATCAGCTGATTAACGGAGCAGGCTACACACTTTTTGTAAACGCTCCTTTTGTTTGAAAGTCTTTTTCTTTTAGTGATCACTTTGTTTTTATTACTGATGCGTAATTTCCAATGTGTTTTTTTTTCAATTTTTTGTTTGTGTTATTTTTTATATGTTTCTTCTAATTACTCACAGTTGATAGACGGAGCAGGCTACACACTTTTTGAAAACGCTTCTTTCGTTTAAATGTATTTTTCTTTTAGTAATCACTATTTTATTTTTATTACTGTTGCGTAATTTCTAATGTGTTTGTTTTCTTCAATTTGTTGTTTGTTTTATTTTTTAATGTGCTTCGTCTAATTACTCATAGCTGATTAAAGGAGCAGGCTATACACACTTTTTGAAACCGTTTCTTTCATTTAAATGTATTTTTCTTTTAGTAATCACTATTTTGTTTTTATTACTGATGCGTAATTTCTAATGTGTTTTTTTTCTTCAATTTTTGTTTTCTTTTATTTTTCAATGTGCTTCTGATTACTTGAAGCTGATTTAATGGAGGTATCTACACACTTTTTGAAAACTCTTCTTTCGTTTGAATGTCTCTTTCTTTCAGTAATTACCATTTTGCTTTATTTACTTAAATTTTTACTAAAGAAAGCAGGTTCACCAACCTTGAACAATTATCAGATTATTCTACTTTACAGTGAAAAATAAAGAATAAATAATTGCTATACTAACCCTTAGTCTGATATTTTATTGCCCTCTTATAATTTATAATTGAATATGACAATAAAAATTAATTATTCTAGATATACAATATATATTAAAGAAAAATAATCAGGGGTGAATTAAATAGTATAATTAACTCTTATAAAATAATTGATTAAAATCCGCGAAAAATTGGGAAAAGTATTTTGACCTCCCTAGTGTACGTGCTGTACAGAAAGAGTTCACATTGTCGGATGTTACTAAGAGTCAATTTCTGACCGAATTCAGGCATATATTTCAATATTAGATTATCTGTAGAGAATTTTATTACATTTTCCAATTATGTAATTTTCTACATCTCTCAATATAAATATTATTTTAATTGAAAAGGTGTATTTGCATACTCTGTCTGCTGGTCGTCAGCCAGCCAACATATCGAAATAATATCCATTCACACCTCCGAAAAATTCAGTGGAATATAGTAATATTTTAGTTATATTCTAAAACTCACTGGAAGATAACTAAAATATTACTATATTTCACTGAATTTCCCGGAGGTGAGAATGGATATTTCGATATGTTGGCTGGCTTACGACCAGCAGACAGAGCGTGTAAATACAGCTTGAAGTTGAAATAATTTTTTATGTTAAACTGCATTTATTATCAAAGTTATTTATTTTAGTACTTTTATTTAGTAGTATAACAGGAAAAAAGTATTGAAGTAAAATTGAACTAAAGTTATTAATGAATGATTCTGCGTATTTTTTCCTTGTGAGTTCTATTCAAATTGACGCGCTGTTCAAAGTAATGGCGCGATGGTGGGGGGAGCCAGGAATCCGGCTTGGTCAGATACATTCGTAGCACTGCATGTTGCTGCATGTCACCAGTGCTCCCAATTTCGGAAACTTTGTGAATTGCGCTTTTCGTCGCGCCGGTACCGTAGACTGTAGAGGGAAGACAGGTATAGAGGCGACAATGCAATGGGCAGCTTGAAGCACGCTAAGGGCGTAGAGGGAAGATAGGTATTGAGGCGACAATGCAATGGGCAGCTTGAAGCACGCTAAGGGGAGCGAGACGGCAAGGGAAGGCTTAGTTAGGGAACCAGCAACGCGGCGGCGCTAGTGCCACGAACCAGTGCTTTTACGCTTTACGTGTGTGAGTGGGGTAGGTTAAGAGAGTGTGCCGTGTACATGAGTCGAACTGCAAACAATTTAGAACCGTTATACCTGGACTGGTCTTTCCGAACTATATTCTGGCTATTAACTTTCTTCCAATATTTTCGTGAATGGAAATATCCACCGATACGTTTTTCATTTGAAACTTTGTATTTTGATATTTCAAGTTAAAATTGAAAAAAAATAACTTTTTGTTTAAAACGAACCCATTAGAAATTGTTTGATTCGCCCAGACGAATAATTCTTTTTTTAGAATGATTAATTACAATAGTCATTATTATTACAATATGTGAGCATTTATTGCATATTATTTGCTTTTAAATTATAATCATAACCAGCACATGAACTTATTAATAAATACACAAATAAAAATGTACAAGTAATATCCTTCGCACACAATAATTATTTTCTTAGAATTATAATCAAATGTATGGGCATTTTTGACATTATTTGATTTTGTACTTATACATTCGCTACTCTCATACTTATCTTTCTGCACTCTTGGAAAAAATCAGAATAATGTAGGTAAAACTTTTTTTTTAAACTTATAAATAAAAAAACATTTTATCATTATCGTAGGTACAGTTGAGGTCTCGAATCCACTAACCGGCCTTAATTTTCAATTGGATATTATTAAACAAAAGGTCATTTTCAACTTTTTATTGTTTTGCAGGCATTCGCTGAGTATACTTTGTATATGCACTCAATTTCAAACAGTTTCAATAAAATTTGTACGAGTTGTGATGATTTATGTTGTAATCACTTATTGAATATTATGAAAAAAAAATTTCTCTTCAGTCTTTAACTTTTATTCTTAAAACTAATTTTAGGACATAAGAGTTGAAGGGTAGAAATGCAAAAGGAGTCAAGAGCCAAATTTTCGAAATCGGGTTTATTAGCTCAAAAAATCAGATAAATTCTATTACACATGCCTGCCAAAGGATTTTTTTTGGGCATCATTTTTCAAAATTTGTGTTCTTGTGTTCACAGTCCGAGAAGCTTTTCTAACCACACAGTAAAAAATCAAATTTCATTTTTCTCGACATTGGCTAATTATTTTTAATTACTATTGGGTCCCTTCCGTTCAGCACTGAATAGCCTCATTCCTCATTTTTTGGAAATATGCCAAATTATTACTGCTATCGTCATTATCTTGAAGTTGAAATGTCAGTTTTACACCATTTCGAAGTCATAATTGGATTTTAAAATTTCGCGAAACTGCATGCTTTTTTTCAAACAAACTTTTTGGAAATCAATTCGTCCATTCAATAGCTAGAATTCAAACTTTTAGTTTTTTCTCAAACTGCAAATGGACTCCACAATTAATGTTGAAAGATTTTAAAAGTCGATACGGACCCAAAATCTAACCTCGAAACGTGACATTTTTCATTCAATTTCTCGAAACCGGATAGCTTTTTGTGACCAAACTTTTTTTGGTTCGATAGAGCATGAAAGTATCTCGAAAGCACTTCCTTATTTTTTTCTTAAATGGCCCCGCTGAATTTACATGTTTTTAGTCTCTCCTGAAAAAAGTCAAAAATGGCGCTTGCCTCCTTTTGCATTTCTACCCTTCAATTCTAAATATGCCTTGTCAAAATATAGAAGCCTATATCTAAAAAATTAATTTTGTGAATTTGAAAATTCCCATTTCTTGAGGCCCGGGGTGACGCTTTTAGGGTTTTTGAGCGTTCGGCGAGTTTGAATTCGAGAGCTCAAGTGCAGAAATTGTTTCATTCAAACACTTTACAAAAATTAAAATTGCGATTCTTGCACAACATTCAAAAACATTAAAAGTATAACAATAACAAAATCCTATAATATTAAATAACGAACTAATAAACAAGAAATACATTTCTTCTCTTACTTCTCCAGTAAAATATGATATACTTGAGGGTTTTCAACTTTTAAAATTATTTGTATAATTTGGACGTATTTATTCGACAAAATTGACATTTATTAACCTGCACGTGGAAAGAAGAATATTCTCCAACAGTGCGGGCTCTTGCAATTCTAACTTGTTAATGTAAGGGGAAAAAGTAGACATATAATGCCCTATTACGGGAATTTTCCGATTAATAATATTTGTGAATGTAATTAATTTCTTTTTGTAATTTATACACGGCTCCTGAGTAGAAGAATAGATATTTTTACAAAAAAAAAAAAATCATATTTCCTATACTTTTAACAATAGGGTAACAAAAGTTTCAATTGTTATGTAAAAAATGCTTGCTTTGTCCAAATCTTTTGTTTAAAAAAAGTTCAGAACTGAAAAAGGAGAGAATATTCTTATTTCTTAAGACTACAAGATATAACGATCTGCTTTATAAATATTTGATTGTTTCCAAAAATAATATATGTAGATGGTAAAAAATTGACATACTTCAGACCAAAAGTCGATTTAGATGTTAAAAATCCTTTATTTCTGCCAACGTTTCGAAAAAATGAGTCGTTTTCCTCTTCAGGACGTAGATTAAATTTCAAGGTTCGTCAATTCATCTTAGTGTTATTATAAAATCCTCTTCCTCATCTTATCACTTGTGAAGCTTGATTTTTTGCATGAATTTTTGTTTAATTCTTTTAAAAAATTAAATTTGTTTAAAAAACTTATAAATTTATACTTTTTAAAATTTTAATAATTTATTTGAAGAGTCTTAAACAAATTAAAGTTTCTAACAGAATTAAACAAAAATTCATGGAAAAAATGAAGCTCCACAAGTGATAAGATGAGGAAGAGGATTTTATAATAATACTAAGATGAATTGACGAACTTTGAAATTTAATCTACGTCCTGAAGAGGAAAGCGACTAATGTTTTCGAAACGTTGGCAGAAATGAAGGATTTTTAACATCTAAATCTACTTTTGGTCTGAAGTATGTCAATTTTTTACCATCAACATATATTATTTTTATAAACTTATATTACTCAGACAAACAACATCGCTTTAACACCATTACTAATCTAACTAAGATGATGTTTTTGACATAATTTGATCATATCTTGATTGTTTCCATATAATTTACACGTGAAAAGTATTGAAAATAACGCACATTCCATTTTCATACCTGCAAAGTTCTGAAATTCTTACAGAGATTTTTACAGAAATTCTTTGAGAAAATTGTTTAAATAATTACCAAACATCCTTCAAAAATGTATTGCTTTCAACATTCTTTAATTGTCCCATTATTTTCAGAAAATAATAACTTCTTACGATTTTAGGGAGAAAAAATTGTTTAAACAAATACTAATTGTTTAAAAAATTTAAAATTATTTAAAATATACTTTAAAACTCGTCACTTATCGACTAAAAATAATTAATGTTGAAATTTTTTTTAAAGTACCGTCTTTAGCATGAATTTGATAGAAAACTGCTATTTTGCATTTTTTGGGGCATTTTCCGGGCACAATTAAAGGGGTTCAGGTGTATCAAAATTAAAAGCTATTGGGTGGAAATTATTCCTTGAATACTCCTCAAGAGGTGACAATACTTTAATTGAGAAAAAATGTATAATCAGTACTTCTTTTTTCCATTTCTTTGAAAATCGAGCTTTTCCCATTTAAAACCCCATGTTAATTTCAAAAGCCCGGGGGCACGGGTTAACGTTGAAAAAAAAAAATTGCGGAATTTATTTTTCCGGAAAACCAACAAAATGGGGGGGGGAGGGTTTTATCACCAAAAATCGAAAGTCGAATTTTTGGACCACCCTAATGATATACATTTGAAAATTCATTTAGAATGAAATGCATGTGTGGCAAATATTCAAAATCGATGAAATTATTAGCAGCAGTTCTTGGTTACGGTGAAAAACTGGCAAGTCACAATTTCTTTCACTTGTCACGCTAAGCCCATGCTAAGCCTATCTTCCCTCTACGTTTGTAGAGGTGGAGAGGGGTAGAGGGAACGGTTGCGTGGCTGGTTCGCGATACTAGCGCCCTCGCATCGCTGGTTCCCTAACTAAGCCTACTCCCGTCGTCTCATTCCCCGCGCCCATCTTCTAAGCTTGGTGGGCATTGTCGCCTCTATACCTATCTTCCCTCTACGCTAAGGGGAGCGAGACGGCAGAGGAAGGCTTAGTTAGGGAACCAGCAACGCGGAGGCGCTAGTGCCGCGAACCAGTGCTTTTACGCTTAACGTGCATGATCCAAGAGAGTGTGCCGTGTACATGAGTCGAACTGCAAAAAATTTAGAACCCTTATACCTGGACTGGTCTTTCCGAACTATATTCTGGCTATTAACTTTCTTCCAATATTTTCGTGAATGGAAATATCCACCGATACGTTTTTCATTTGAAACTTTGTATTTTGATATTTCAAGTTAAAATTGAAAAAAATAAAGTTTTTTTCAAAACGACCCCATTAGAAATTTTTTGATTCGCCCAGATGAATAATTCTTTTCTTAGAATGATTAATTACAATAGTCATTATTATTACAATATGTGAGCATTTATTGAAAATTATTTGCTTTTAAATTGTAACCATGACAAACACGTGAACTTATTAATAAATACACAAATAAAAATGTACAAATAATATCCTTCGCATACAATAATTATTTTCTTAGAATTATAATATACTGTATGGGCATTTTTTACATTATTTGATTTTGTACTTATACATTTTCTACTCCCATACTTATCTTTCTTCACTCGTGGAAAAAATCTGAATAATGTAGGTAAAACTTTTTTTAAAAACTTATAAATAAAAAAAAATTTTATCATTATCGTAGGTACAGTTGAAAACTCGGATCCAATAACTCACCCGACTCACGTACTATTTTCAAAGTACATATTTCAGTCAATTTTTGATGAATTTATCTAAAATATTGCAGGTATTTTCTTTGAACTATATAGAACAACTTTCTTGCTGGAGGTTGTTTTTAGTTTGAAGTTGCCTCGATACTTTTTGTCTCCAAAAGTAGGAAAATGTGGTTACCGACCAGCCTTAATTTTCAATTGGATATTATTAAACAAAAGGTCATTTTCAACTTTTTATTATTTTGCAGGCATTCGCTGAGTATACTTTGTATGTTTGTTTCAATAAAATTGGTACGAGTTGTGATGATTCAGGTTTTAATCACTTATTGAATATTATGAAAAAAAATTTCTCTTCATAACTAAAATTTTTTGCAAATATTAATGAATACTATATTCGTACAAGTTTCTACAAACAACATGTTTTGAGTTATGCCTGAGTAGTTAAATTTTTTTGTTCAATGAAAGTGATTGCAATGTCGTACTGAAAATATTATAAACTGATTTTATCATGGAAGAAATGTTAAAAAATATGATTACCATCAACTGAAGAGAATAATTCAATAAAAAACATAAGATCTAAATTTTTCCATGAAAATAAGGGATCTATTCGCCATAAATATGCAAAGACATGTTTTTGCAGCAAACGAAATGAGGCAAAAATGAATAACAATCAATTCCGAATTAAAATATTCATAAGGGGTATAAAAAAAAATAATTCTGAATCTCAACTTGCATTCTTGATTTTTCTGTTCTCTTTGGGTTATAAATTAACCACGTTGAAAGAGACATGAATCAAATATTATTCAGAGGTCGCTTATAGTAAATTTGTCTGCTTTTATACAAAACTTCATCTTTTTAAAAACATCTGATCATATTGGCAAATTATGCAGAATGTAAAAGATGCAGCTTATTAAAAAGAGTATTTTCATCACGCATGCACGGAATATGCCATATTTCACATCTGTTTTCCGTGCGCATTGTGACATATTGCGCATGCCGTGCGAACAGCGTGCGTTATACAATAATCGCACGCTGCTCCATGTTTTAGAAGAAATATCGTACGTTCCACCGTGTTTTAGTAAGAAAAATCACACGCTTCGCCGTGTTTTCACGAAACAAACGCAACTAACCTTCTACTAACTTCAACGTTATCATCTTCAAAATGTCAACAACAGTTTGTTTTGTGTCATGGATGCAAGAAGTAAGTATAAAGTAAGTGTAATATGAATATTCCCCTCCAAGGACGAGAACTATTTTTTTTCAAATTCATAATATTAATATTATCATTAAACTAAACAAATTATGTTTTTATTTCATTTAATTTCTCATGTGACGTATACGTCACACTAGTCCTTGGAGGGTTTATGCCCACACCAGGTTTCAGGTTAGGTGCGTTTGTTTCGAGAAAACACGGCCAATTCTCCATCGGCACCTGAAATTATCTTTTTGATTGGGGTGTTTATCCTCTCGGGGGGCTCCGCCTCCCGAACCCCCCGGCGATATTCCGCACTCGCTTCGCTCGTGCGGATAGACTACAAAGAATGCATATTCCTCACATTCGTGATGAAAAATAGTGTGTGCAACTATACCACACTCGTTACACAATGTACTATTTTGGATCATCAGTCTCTTTATAAATTATGCATACTTAAAGACCTCTCCATAAGCGGGATAGATAATTCACACTACTTTCTAACAATTTCCTTCGCATATCTCCCTCAGATATTGTATATAATTTTGCGTTATGATTTGCCTTTTTCGAGAAAAATCAATTTTTCTGTAAAACCAGACCAATTTATTTCTCCTTCAACGTGGTTCATTTTTGACCCACAAGGAACAAAAAAAAATCGAAAATACACATTGAGATTCGGACTTGCTTTTGTCTAAGCACTCCTAAAATTCATATGCTGTTAATTTATAAATGAAAGTATTATGCTGTTAGTGATATATTATCACAAAATGTTCAGAATAAATACTCATAGTTGTTATTGGAAAATGTTCAAAATATTATCAAATATTCTCTGTAAAAACCAGAGCTTTTTTTTCTGTATCGTATTTTTCGAGTCCTTTTTTGAAATATGATAACTTCATGGTGTTATTATTTTCAATGTAGAAAAACGACTCTGGAATCCCACGAGTGGTTTCAGTTTAGTATGACTGGAGACAGGTTTTTTTAGTCGTATTTCAATGCCTGGAATTAGCTCTGAAGTAATAGTATTTTTACAGTGTTAACAAGAATATTGATTTTCAGTGAATTACATACCTACTAAAAAATCTTGTAACTGATTAAATTTTCATGTGAAAATTTCAAAAGCTTCGCAGAGTACAACTTAATTTGTATAATTAATTGAATTTGCGAAATCGAAGATGGCGAAGTAATTACAAAGTAAAATTGGATTAAAAATAGCACTGTAAAAGTATAAGGAATTTATTTTTGTGAAAGTATATTTAAAAAATTTCAATTTGAAACCTCCTAGTCACCAAGAAACTTTATCAACTCTTCTGTAGTGAAGAAAGACTTGCAATTCCGATAATTTTTCAGAACCAAGAAGTTTTAATTTGCTTATTTTTAATTAATATATGTCCTCCTTACAAAATTGTATATCTACATTTTTCAATAGACCGAATCCATTTCAAATCAGTTGCAGAATCTCTCGGGGACAAAATATGTTGGGTTTTAGAGGAAATTAGGCGATACGTATTTTTGCGATTTGTGAAAACAAATTTTTTGCAACACCCACCTCTAAAGTTGACGTTTGCATGCATGTAGATGGTGCCTAAAGTACCTTATTTGAGCAGATTGTGCGTGAAAAAATTTTCGCGCATGCGCAGTTTGAATATGGCTTACTTTAGACACTGGTGAAAAAGCTGCGCATGCGCACATTCGAGATGAGGTAGTTTAGACACTGGCATAGGTAACTTTAAACACTGGTGTTTGTATCTTCTTGAAATAAATTTACATTTAACTTGAACGAATGTTTTAATGATTGAAATTTTTTTTTTTGGGGGTTTCCTCCCCCCCCGGGGGGGGGGGGGGGGTAAAAAAGCATAAAAGCCAACATTTTTTTTCATTATTTTGTTCCAAAAAATTTATGTCAACAAATTTTTTGTTTCAAAATTTTTTTTTTCGAAATTTTGTTTCACAACATTTTTTTTTCAAAAATTTTTCTTCACAAAATTTTTTTTCAAACATTTTTTTGCACAAATTTTGTTTCAAAACATTTTTTTCAAAAAATTTTGTTTCAAAACATTTTTTTCAAAAAATTAAAAAAAAAATTTTTTTTCAAACATTGAAATTTTTTATTTTTTTTTTGTAATTTCTTTACTACACTCTATGCAATATAAAATTAGTATTTTTCATTACCACCTCCTGACAACTTTTTCGGACGGGCGTTGCAAAAAATAGCGTGTGATACACGTGCGCGTAGGTGATTGTTAACTCGTATGATTGCATCATTCGTCTGCGGTTCGAAGCACTCGTCTACATTTTCGCACTCGCTTCGCTCGTGCGCTAACCACCGACTCATTCTTCGAGCCTCCGGCTTATGCTGCAAAATTCACACTCGCACACAATCACCTATTTTACGCACTTGTATCACAAATAACTATTTTTACAGAGTTATGCGTATTTTAATTGAGATATTTACGATTTCTTTTCAGATTCTGGTAGAGTTTATCGCTTTCTTCCGAAACTCGCGAGAAAATAAAAAGAATCTTCGAAATTAACAAAATAGCGGCAGTTTTTCTGAAAATGTTAAAAATCGATTTTCTCAATAAACCCACACTTATATTTTTTGTCAATTTTTTGTTGAATTTGTACTATCATAAGGAAAATACCTTGTAAGTTTAATGCGGACTAAATAACATTTGTGGGTAGGAGAATTTTTTTCATAAAATCGAATTTTCGCATTTTTTTAAAACAACAACAGATACAAAAAAAATTTGAGAAAATAGTTTGCAAATTTAAAAAAGTTCTACAAAAAGTTCTCTTAAGCATTTATGATATCCATTTCCGAGAAAAATGAAAAAATTCAATTTTCATAAACAAAAAATTGTCTTCATTTCTAGCTTATGGAAATACCCACCATTTTTGTTCAAGATTAAAAAATATATATACGTTCATATGAGAAAAACTCCATGTTAGTTTTACGTGGGCTGAACAATTTTTATCATCAGAAAGTTATTTTTGATAAATTCGAATTTTGAAATTTTTTGCTGAAACAATTTAAGTTACAAAAGTCTCAATCTCAGTTAAAAAAAAAATAAATAATACCTGGATCCACGTTTTCAGATTTTTATTATCTATTTATTCAGATTCTTCATTTCAAGATTTGAAAAGTTTTATTTGTTTTTTAAACTGAGATTCAAATAAAGTTTTTATACATTGTTGAAAAATACCTGGATAAATGTGAAATATATTTAAATATATTGAATATAAAAACTTTTCAGTCAAAAAATTTCTTGTCTTGACATTCATTTTGTAACTTAAATTGTTTCAGCAAAAAATTTCAAAATTCTAATTCATGAAAAATAATTTTCTGATGATAAAAATTGTTCAGCCCACGTAAAACTAACATGGAGTTTTCCTCATATGAACGTATATATATTTTTTAATATTGAACAAAAATGGTGGATATTTCCATAAGCCAGGAATGAAGACAATTTTTTGTTTATGAAAATGGAATTTTTTCACTTTTCTCGGAAATGGTACAAGATATCATAAATGCTTAAGAAAACTTTTTGTAGAACTTTTTTAAATGTGCTAACTATTTTCTCAGCAATTTTTTTGTATCTGTTGCTGTTTTCAAGAAAAATGCGAAAATTGGATTTCATGAAAAAAAAATTCTCCTGCCCACAAATGTTATTTAGCCCGCATTAAACTTACAAAGTATTTTTCTTATGATAGTACGAATTCAACAAAAAATTTGCAAAAAATATAAGCGTGGGTTTTTTGAGAAAATCGACTTTTAACATTTTCAGAAAACTGCGATAAACTCTAACAGAATCTGAAAAGAAATAGTAAATATCTCAATTAGGTCAAAAGTCATACGAGTTTAAAGAAAAAATTGGGGTTCTTTTGAAACACAAAGCAAAAAATTCAAATACGCATAACTCTGTAAAAAAATTTGTTTTCACAAATCGCAAAAATACATATCGCCTAATTTCCTCTAAAAACATCATATTTTGCCCCCGAGAGATTTTGCGACTTCAAGTGTAGAACTTGCCTGATTTGAAATGGATTCGGTCAATACTGTATTTTTCCAATTGAAAAAATCAAATGATCTAGAAAAGAGGTGTTTACTGACTCAGAATTAAATATAAGTATAAAATTCTAGCATAGGAAAATTTCCAATGATTATTTGCATATATTTCATCTTCCTGAGATAATTAATCTACTATAATATACACTTGAAAATTCATTTTTAATGAAATGCATATTTGGCAAATATTCAAAATCGACGAGATTATTAGCAGCAGTTCTTGATTACGATGAAAAACTGGCAAGTAACAATTTCTTTCACTTGTCACGCTGCCCAAGCTAAGCCTATCTTCCCTCTACGTTCGTAGAGGTGTAGAGGGGTAGAGGGAACGGTTGCATGGCTGGTTCGCGATACTAGCGCCCTCGCATCGCCGGTTCCCTAACTAAGCCTACTCCCGACGTCTCATTCCCCGCGCCAATCTTTTAAGCTTGGAGGGCATTGTCGCCTCTATAGAGTATTTCCACTTGTGACGTCATTTCAAGATGTCCGAATACGCCAGGGAAAACATTGCATTGTATACATAGGCGCGCGTGTATTATCATAGTTAAAGAATTGTGTTTATCGGCAAATTAAACATGTCTAGTGAATACTTTTTGAGTTTATCTGGTGAATTGAAGGTCCGTTATTGTAATAAACTAAGTGGAATTGACAATTTAGATACCTACGCTCTGAAAAGTGAGGAATTTTCCACAAGTATTAGTGATGTACCCGCAGTGAGTGAGTTCGATCTTGTATCGTATTTTACGAGATCTCATAGTTATTACACGTGCAAACAATTGAAAGCTTATAAAAGCTTGGAGGCTTTTAAGTTTTACGAAGCCGGATTTGTTGAAAAAGTTGAGTGCAAGAAGGTAGATGCCAACTTTATAGTGCGTGGTGAGGTTAGTATGGGCACGTTCATTTATCATTAACTGCAGCGAGTTGCAGCGAATTGTAACGGGAAGGCTGTTTGACTCGAGCTCTAACCTCAAAATCGTGTCACCTCACTTTACTGAATAAATACTAGAATTAAATCATTTTTAAACACTGAGCAGTAATCCTTTTTTAAATTAGAGTATGTATGCACAGGGAGAAAGTATTTTATTTTATAACTTTTGCGTAGAACGAAATTTTCAAATAGTAACTTCAACTAACGTAAACATTCGAAACTTTTGTATTACGCAAAAATTATCAGAGTAAACCCTTTTTCCTTCTGTATTACTACTTTTATTTAAAACTTGATTACTTCCAGCCTTGTGTAAAATTTATCTAATTTATCTTACCTGATATAAAATGGTTTGAGCAAATTGTCGCATTTCTTATCATCGACTCACTTAAAAAGGACCACGTTTAATCGCACTCATCCATTCTTCACGTCTTTTTTTCGATAACTATTTTTTCCTGAAAAGTGTATGCTCCATCCGGTCTGGCATGCTTTTTGTTTGTTTCTTTTATAATACGTGGAATTTTATGAAATGATATTCCATGGCTCCTTGCTTTGCTCTCCGTACAACCCACAATAAAACACGAAAGTACCATTTTCTTAAAATGAAAGAATTAATTGATCCTCGAAAAGTATATTACATGGGATTCAATATGTATAAAGCACGAGTGCTCTCCCTGACTTATTCGGCCATTTTGAAATTTTATGGCCATTTTGAAATTCCTATCTTCCCTCTACGCCGGTACTCCCGGCTTGGTGACTCTTAGCGCGCTGATTTTGAATGATATAAATATTCAAATTTAATATTTGAAGGGTAGAAATGCAAAAGGAGTCAAGCGCCAAATTTTCGAAATCGGGTTCATTAGCTCAAAAAATCTGATAAATTCTATTACACATGCCTGCCAAAGGATTTTTTTGGGGCATCAATTTTCAAAATTTGTGTTATTGTCTTCACAGTCCGAGAAGCTTTTCTAACCACAAAGAAAAAAATCAAATTTAATTTTTCTCGACACTGGCTATTGACTATTGGGTCCCTTCCGTTCAGCACTGAAAAACCTAAAACCCAATTGCTCATGTTTTTGGAAATATGACAAATTATTACTGCTATCGCCATTATTTTGAAGTTGAAATGTCAGTTTTACACCATTTCGAAGTCATAATTGGATTTTCAAATTTCGCGAAACTGCATGATTTTTTTTAAACAAACTTTTTGGAAATCAATTCGTCCGTTCAATAGCTGGAATTCAAATTTTTAGTTTTTCCTTAAACTGCAAATTGGCTCCACAATTAATGTTGAAAGATGTTAAAAGTCGATACGGACCCAAAATCTAACCTAGAAACGTGACCTGTTTCATTCAATTTCTCGAAACCGGATAGCTTTTTGTGAGCAAACTTTTTTTAGTTGGATAGAGCATGAAAGTATCTCGAAAGTACTGTCTTATTTGTTTCTTAAATGGTCCCGCTGAATTTACAACATGTTTTTAGTCTCTCCTGAAAAAAGTGAAAAATGGTGCTTGACTCCTTTTGCATTTCTACCCTTCATTTATAATAAATAATGATTGGGAAATGCATAAAAAGTAATTACTTAATCCTAAAATAAGCTTTTGGAATGACAAATAAAAAAATAATTTGATTTCAATTAAATGACATCAATTCTGTGTTCAGAGGAAAAAATAATGGAAATTTTGTGAAAAAACGAGAAAAGGTACGAAAATAATTGATAGACGAAAGTTGTTCGCCTAAAAAAGAGATACAAATTTGTTATAATTTATTACATTCTCATCATTTATGATTGAAAAAGTATTAGAAATCGAGCGCGTAGCGCGTGTGTCACGATGAGATTGTGTACCTCGAAGCCTACAGAGCTTTGAGCAATCTAATCTTTAACTATACACACTTAATTACGTAGAAAATTCAGATTATGAAGTTATATAAAAATACTGCGATCTAAATAAGACGTTTTTCATACATTTCCATTTGAGTAATCAAAGTGCAAAGAATGAATATCCGAGCGCAAATACGAGGTCTAAATGTGTCCAAGCGCGAAGCGCCAGTTCACTCATTATCGAGCGCGATGTGCGAGATTTTGGACACACGGACGAGTTTTGACACATGCACTGAAAATGCTACTTTTGCAAATATAGAAACAATTTCAAATTACAAGGGTTTTAAACTGTGCCACTGCAAAATGGAATTTTATTAGTTTTCAACAATTAAAAATGCAAATATTCTGTGCGAGTGAAGAAATAATTTTTTTCATTACAATAATCAAAAATTCTATTTTAGGATTAAGAAATTACTTTTGATGCATTTCCCAATCATTATTTGTCATAGATATTAAATTCGAATATTTACATAATTTTAAATACGTACACTAACAGAAACCAATCGGGTTGTCGGCACGACGCAAGCGCAGTTCAAAAGATTCCCAAAATTGGCAGCACTGCATGTCACTACTCTGTGGCCTGCACCAGCGGCGGTAATTGCCAAAATACACGCTCGTCGAAGTGTCGAAACGTTTCCGCGTTTCACAATTCCGTGTGAACACGATGCATTTTCCGGAAACGGAAAATGTAAGAAAAACTTGTCCAATGGCGGAAACTTTGAAATTACGAATCAAAAATGAAACAAATGATAATGTTAATATGAATAAATTGTTATTAAAAATAGGTTTCTAGATTATGTAGTAAATAGAGAAGAAAATTAGATTGCAAGATTAATTATTTATAATTTATTTATCTTTATACTGTAATTCAAAGCATCTTCGCGTGTTGTGTTCGCAATCGCAGTGTTCATGCTGGTTCGTTGTGTCCGTTGTGTTTATAATTTAAACAACTGGGTATAAGGTATATAGGTGTTAAATATAGATTTTTTAGATTGATCTGGAATTCTCGTGTCATTTATTTAAATGACACGTTCATTGCGCAACACTGCTGCGACCCAGGTTGCTGATCAATCTCTCTAGCGATCACCCCAAGTGAGGAGCCTCACAAAATTGCTATGTATGGTTCCCCACTTGGGCCCATTAGTATCCAAGGTCTTTGTTTCAGGCGCCATTCACTCTATTGTCACTCCGTTTACAAACTATTTGTGGCCACACTTTTCTGTCCTGGCATACTACTCTAGCTTCCTTCACGCCCATGCATTCTTTCATGCAAGCTCTTGTGTTCCTATGGCTTCTTATGTCTCTTCGGATTAATGTCTCATTCACAGATTCTAACCATTCTTTCGGCGGTCTACCTCTGGGCATTCTGCCATTTACTTTACCTTAATACACTTGTTTGGTCAGTCGTTCATCTTTCATTCTTTCAAGATGTCCGAACCACCTTAGCTGATTTCTTTCCCATATGTCAACTAGTGTCTCTCCTGTACCACATTCTTTGAGGATTGTCTCGTTTCTGACTTTGTCCATCGGTGTTCTACCGCATATTATGCGGAGAGGTTTCATGCCGATCGCGTTGATTTTACTCCTGTCCTTTTCTTGACAGGTCCATGTCTCGCCACCGTATAATACAGTCGGTACGAAAATAGAGTTATGTATGGCCATTTTAGCTTTTTTTTATATGTTTTTATTTCTAAGGATGGACCCTGCTCTACCGATAACCTGCTTACCCTTATTTATGCGCCTATCTAATTCCCCATCTATTTTTCCGTCGCTAATGAATAGGCTACCCAGATATACGTACTTATGTATAAATAATTTTTATTATAAGATAGTATAAAATATCAAAGTAATTGAGTATATGTACATTATCTACACAGTTCAGTTGAAACATAACCTAAAATGATTGATTTGACTGCATGTTATATTTATTCTATTTTTCCGGTTATAGATATATCTGTTTCTTATTTCATATAAAAGTATTATAATTATAATTGTATTATGTTTCGGATTGCCACAATGAATCCTGAATATATTGAATCACGAAAACAATGATGCTCATATGCTTTCTCTGGGTTTCTAATTTTTTTGACACACAAGCTTCGTGAGTAAAGGCTCTTTTTTGTCTAAAATGTAAAAAATATTATGAAAATATATAGGTAACAACTTATAAATTTGGATACAAATTGCAATCGAAGAAAAGTACTTTACCCCTCTATACCCGGTAAGAAGAAAAGAATTCAAAAAATTCAGAATCTGTATTCTCATTAATACGTGAATTTTCCTCCATCGAAAGTTCCACCATCGAGTAGACAAAAAAAGCAAAACCTATTCCTTTTAATCGACTTAGAAAAATTTAATGGAAGCGTATTGGGAGGAATTAAAGAGTGGAGGAATACAAAAGAAAGAATAGAAAGAAAGAGAATAATGTCACTTTGAAGACGCAAAAGCTATTCCTTTTAATCGACTCAGAAAAATTTAATGGAACCGTATTGGGAGGAATAAAAAAATGGAGAAATGTGAAAGAAAGAATAGAAAAGAATAATAAAATAATGTCACTTTTAAGGCGCAACTGTGAATTGAAATAAATTCATTTTTTAAATGAATAAATATTGTATTACATTTATAAATTACAGGTGAAAAAAAAAGAATTTGGGTAAATTATGTGAACATTTTTTTTATTAATCTGTTTAACAGAAACATATTTTGACCGATTTCATATGAAATCTGTCTTGGAACACATTTAAATTATATTAAAATTATTTTGTAATGTACGTGCATGGATTACACAACCACAAAAAATTATACGGAGCCAAAAAACGATCTATCCAGCATAGTCGAAATCAAAATTTTGAAATTTCCTGCCTACCTTTTTTTTGGTTTGAATTTGGATTTTTGTTTAGGTTAAATTTTTGCAACTTGACTGCTAAACATCTGAAGTCGTTGTTAGGGTTTAGGGAAGGAGAGGAGAATTGAAATTTTCAAACTTATGTTGCACACGGAGGAATAGAAATCATGTAAGTGCACGCATTTTGTGGACGGATTAGGAAGAATTAAATTAATCCAAAATACAGCATGTAAGTATGGAATTAAAAATAACCATGAGAGATGTATCTACTGCTCGCATTAAGAGGAATTAAAAAAATGGAAAATATGTTCGCCTGTATGGAACACAAGACAAGTGGCGTTCGTTAAGGAAATAGAAAAGAATTGGTTTCGGAGATAAACCTATTCTTTCGTTGGGCACTTCTCCCGATGGAAAATTAGCACATTCAAAAAAATTAAATAATGCTCACTCTTTCGTTTGAATATGAAAGTATTCATTTTTTTGAATTAATTTTTTTGATATTTTACACTATCTTATAATAACAATTATTCATAAATGTCAGTATTACTCACCCAAATATTTTTCATGTAAAACTAATTTGTTTAAATTATAAACACAGCAGACACAACGGACCAGCATGAAGACTGAAACAACACGCGAAGATGCTTTGAATTACTCTACAGGGTGTCCGTGTATTCAAAATACATATTTATATTTTCTGATTCCTTGTGAAAAACCGAATAGAAAATAATCAATAAAATAATTTGATTGAATGCATAATTACCGAGTAATTAGCAATTGAAGATTAACCAATCAGAAAAATGCGTTAGATAGCCGACAGTCCATGTGCCATCGCTAAGAGTGTGTGAGAATCCAAGTTCAGAACGTATAATTTCCGGTCCGTTTATTTTTATAGGAGGTTTTGACTCTTTGGTGCAACTTCACACTTAAACGAGATTCGAAAATTAAATAGTATCTTTTTCGTGGCAACCAAATTAAAAAACATTGCTCGGCGATTAAATTAAAATGCACGCGTGGTTTGAAATCTGTAGAATCCTCCTGAATTCTGAGCATTTCGCAGAATTCCTTCTAGTTCTGTAGAAATAATTGCTTTTACATTTTTGAATTACCCTGAACACTTTTGAATAGATTGAATTATTTGGAATTTCAAGACTTTTAAATAAGAAGTGTATAAACTGTCGCTATGGGTAAAAAAATGGTCAGTACCAGTTTTTGAACCGTAAATGAAATTCAAGAAATTCAAGGAATTTATGGAATTCAAGGAATTTATGGAATTTAAGGAATTTATGGAACTTAACGATTTCATGGAACTCAAGGAGTTCATGGAATTCAAAGAATTGACGGAATTCATGGAATTAACGGAGTTGACGAAATTCACGGAATTCAGGGAATTCACGGAACACCAAGAATTCTCGGAATTCACGAAATTCAAAGAATTCGTGGAATTCACGAAATTCAGAGAATTCTTGGAATTCATGAAATTCGCGGAAGACATGGAATTCATGGAATTCACAAAATTCATGGAATTCATTCAATTCACAGAATTCACGAAATTCATGGAATTCAAGAAATTGATGAAATTCACGGAATTCCAAGATTTCTTGGAATTCACGAAATTTGAATAATTTGTGAGATTCACACTGTCGGCACCTTTACAAAAAATTACCAGTACCGACAAATTTTTTT
>CAKNXH010063008.1:187644-203930 GCA_932178445.1 Andricus quercusramuli
ACCGTTACGCTGTAGCGTAATGTTTGCGTTCGGCCGGTCCGCCAGGGTTCATACATCTTTTTTGCCATACCATTAAATAAATCATGAAAGTCATAACAAAATTTTATTATACAACTATATTTAGTTGCAAATAATTATTTAATTTGTAATTAATAATGATGATGATAATAATAATAATTATAAATTATCCATTAATTACCTCGTTTATTATTATTAAGCATTGATTAATTGTTCTGTTTGTACTTAATAATTAATAAAAATTATTATTTTACTCGTGATTATCAATTATTTATTGAAATTTGCGATAATGTTAATAATAAAACCATTACTTAAGCCGACTGTGCACGCCCTGTGCCGAACGCAAGCATTACGCTACAGCGTAATGCTAAAGTAATGCTTAAGTAATATGGCAATATAATTATTAAAAGAAGCGAAATAAATATGTAAACTGTTCCAATTATAATAATACGTTAAAATTGACGTTAAATGGTCATGACGTAATTGCAACAACTTGCTTTTTCAGCATTAAAAAATAAAGTGCCTGTCATTTAATTCGGGCCCCTGCATGTTGGCAACCCGCTTGAAGCCGCCTTTAGCACACTGAAATGATAAGCACATTATTTTTGCATTTTTTGACGCTGAAAAACAAACTTGTTGGAATTACGGCATGACCATTAGATGTAAATTTTAACGTATTATTATAATTGCAACAGTTTACATATTTATTTTGTTCCTTTCATTAATTATAATGCCATATTACTGATTTAACATTACTTTAGCATTGCGCTGTAGCGTAATGGTTGCGTTCGGCCGGTCCGCCAGGGCAACTAGTACAAATTATTTATAATGATTTCTGTAGTAAAAAGCACAATACAAGAAAATTTTTCAACTGTCATCGTTCTTTTCAAAATCGATAGTGTGAATAGCATGGGATTTTGATTCTGCAAATATGCTGCAAAGAAGCACTTCAATTTTAAATAGCACGCTCTTTCACATTTCATACTGATTTTTATTTGAGCTTTATACGATTGGTTATAAGACTGTTTTCAAGTTTTTTCTGCAATTAACACTTGCAGCGTTGAACCTGTTTTAAACTTCCCGATTGACGTCCCTGTAAAAATGTCTTCCACTGTACGAATTCCTACGGGCCATTTGATTGGTTCACTTTTTTTTAGATGCGCGTGGCGGGACCATGCTTCTTGGATCATGAGCGGTAACGGTAAACGTGCCGCAACGTGCCAGAAGGCACATGTATATTTCGTGTGGAAAATACAACGTTCCTGAAGATTAAGGTAAAAGGCATGAAGAAAACTTGGACAAATGTATCGGCTTAACAGAAATAGACTATAAGAAAAATGGCTATACCTACTAGCGTAGGGATGACAATCGAAATTTAACTATATGAAGTTAATTGAAGTAAATAATGGGCATTTCGTGTAAATGTATCTTGAACTAATCAGTGTTGATAATTAATAATATTTAGTTTTTATTTTTGGACTCACATCACTTTGAAAAGTTAGATTTCGAGAAAAACTAACCTGTCGCAACGTTTTTCTAAGCAAAAATTAATATTGCAGATAGCCACTAGCCAGGTACAGCACGATAGAAATCTGGCAAAATTTTCTTATTAACAAATATTTGTTATAACCCCCAAGAGAGAGTTGTACGTTTGCAGATAAAAAAAAAAATATATATATATATAGTGTTGAAATACGTATATGCAAAATACATTTCAGCAGTGGGATTCCACTTTTTTTTAGGGTTGTGTTTCGCCAGAGTATCGATTCACCGCAGCATTTTTCCGATAGGAATCTAACCCAGCCCCCTGCTTCGACGTTAGTTCACTAGTACGATCAAGTGAACAGTAGAGCGTACATGGTTCTGGAAGCCTTTCCAGCCTATGTTTATATGGCAAGAATAGGAAAGGTCAGTGAAAAATGAATTTGATATTTTTTGCAATAACAATCGGTTTTGTGCGTGACAAATTAAACTTAAAATTTTTTAAATGTTATTAATATAAAAGCTTGCACTAAAATGGGTGGAATGCGGTGTATTGCCCCTGGTTGTAAATCAGGTTATGACAGCTGTTTCGAAAAATTTAATTTTCTTACGTTCCAGCAAAGATATTTTACCTAGATGCGGCAAGGGTCAGGAGTGGGGATACCGAAAATATATAGCTAACTATTTTTCGTCTATATCGAGGTGCTGCCCTCTACAACTTATCATTGTTTCCATAGCAACCGCGTCAAAGCGCGTGAATGAGTCACCGTCAATGATGTGAATGAGTGAGCCCACCACGAAGGAATAGTAAGGAGTAGTATCCCTGTAAGTGGGGAGTGGGACGAGCGACGTCCAATAATTCGTTAATGCTAGCTACGAATGAAAACTCTTATGCTGCCCCGTTCACATGCGCACTGGCGGTTGCCATGCCAACGATGTCAACACGCGTTTGAAGTTTCGAACTTGTGTATTGAACGAACATAAACAAACGAACATAACCGACATGTGCATCGAGATGTCTAAAGGTAACATATTGAGTGGGTATAACATGTGACTGCGAAAACAGCTCTGCGCATGTGCACGGGGGAGCATACGAGTTTTCATTCGTAGCAAGCATTAACGAATTCTTGGACGTCACTTGTTCCACCTCTGCTCACCAAACACATAGGGTGATACCACTCCTTACTATTCCTTCGTGGAGCCCACGAATATCCAGGAAGTACTATGACTTAAATTATGTATTTCTGGTGAGTGAGCAGAAGATTTAGAGGATCAATGGATCCAAATAAATGAAGTTTTATATTGCAGTAAAATATTGAATTTACGTAGATCAGCATACATAGATTATTTACCAGAAATGTTTAATTTGATTTAATTTAAATTAAATTTGAAGCGTAATTTTTGCAATTGAGGCGAGGTGTCGCAGCAAAAGCATGAAGATCCATCGAGATACATTTTTCTGGAGAGAGACAAAACCTTCTCAAAAATTGAATTCTTAAAAAAAAATTTTTTAAGTACATTCGAGATTTGATGGAGCTCTACAGATCTCAATAAACAACATTTTAAAAAAGTTAATTCTTTTCGAGATACATAGCGTCAAAAGTTGACTGCGGTCAAAATCGTGTAAGTCCATCGGATTAAAAATTTTTTTAAATGTTTTTTCAAATGCTTTTTTAGGCTGAATTTCTAATAGCATAAAAACTAATAGAAGACTTTTCAAGAAAAACATTTATTTTTAAATTGTTTTAACAAATTGTTTAACAAGCGAGATTCGGAAAAAATAATAATGCCATTCGATTCTACGGAAGAAATTACATCAATTATATATGCATTTCGCAATTTTTTATGGAACCAATTGGTGACGAAGTATAAATAAACAATTAAATGTTATAGAATTTGTATTTATACTGCATAACAAGTTGGGTGGAAAAAATATTGTCCAATACATGGACTTTATGTAATTTTTTCCTCACAATCGAATGGCGCTATTAGTTTTTCCGTATCTTGCATTTTTAAACAATTTGTTCAAACAAAAATTGTTTAAACAATTTCAGAGTTCAAATTTTTGTCATCAAAATGTGCGGTGGAATTTTAGAGAATTTTTGAGCCAATAAAACGTGTTTTGAAAAAAGTGGCACTTCATGGTTATGCCGTGACACCCTTCAATATTGTATAATTGGAAGTCTTGTAATTTAAATGAAAAAAACTGCTTCCAAATTGAAACCTTTCTGAATTTGACTTTTTTATCTGGAACTGCTTCACATTAAGGGAATAACCGTAAATACCGAATAGATGAATTGACGAAGAATAGAAATATCGAATTATCAATTATCAAATTTTTCAATTTCCTAAATCCAAAATTGAATTATATAATTTTCAAATTATATAATAAACGAATTATAAAAGTAATAAATTATTTAATTCCCTAAGTAATTAAGATTGAGAAATTAAAATTTGCCGAAAATGTATTTTAAGGTGAATAATTCATTAAATAATTAGGTAAGTAATTTATTAAATATTTCAAACTTCTTTGAAGTATCCAGCACGACGGGATTGATGAAATAATTTATAATTATTTTAAATATTTAATCATTAATTTACTAGTTATTGAAATTTGAATTTCGCGAATTAAAAAATTTAAGTTAGTTTAATAATTCGTTAATTAAATAATTTTGAAATCATAGAATTCGATAAATTTGGATTTTTAAAATATAAAAATTCGGGCATTTATTATTCGGTACTTTTATTTTTCATTAATTAAAAATTAAAAATTTTATTTCTTTGGATTAACTTTAGATAAAATCATAAAAATTCAAAAAATCATTTCTGAAATATTATAACTTCTACCAACTGCATTTTTTGCAACGTTTTTTTTAATTTTCAAATTCATTTTCCAAACAAAGAAAAATATTGAAAAGAGCATTCAAGAATTATTCTTCTCCAAATGTATGTAATGTAATGGAATGTATTAATTTTTTTTTTAATTTGTAATTTTTCTTTGTGAGAAGTTACCCTAAGGAAAACAATCCCGGTACTAAACTTTTCAATGTTCAAAACTGTTAATTTAAAGTATTTTCTCATCAAACTAAAATTCTACAATATAGAAATACAAATAGACATGTATATTTGTATAATTTTAAATAGAATATTTAAGGAAACATCATAAGAAGTAAAAATGGAATTAAAGTGAAGGGATTCAAAAGTCAAAATTAAATTTTTACTTATCCAGCATTTCAGTTTTGCATAAGGAACTTCATTATCAAATCGCTACATAATTTAATTACAATTGTAATAACAAATTATAGAATATCTTCTTATTAATATCTTCTATTCCCTTTCTCAAATTTACAATTAAACATTTTTTTAAAATTAAAACAAAATGTTCCTTATTTAAAATTGTTTGAAAATATACAAAAACATGTGCTTTAAATTGATTCGAACCTGAAATTGCGTCAGCTTGAACCAAAGAAACATTTTATTATTTTTTATTCATGGGAAATATTTTTTCGGTAGGTATTCACTTGTCCGAAATTTCATTTTCCCTAAAACTCATTTTGCCGAGAAAATCACTAGATTATTAGCCGCCTTCGAAACAATTGATAGATGGGCTTCTGCCCATCAAATTAAAATTGGCAAGCAGAAGCCCAGCTATCAATTGTTTCGATGGCGGCTAGTAATCTAGTGATTTTTTCGGCAAAATGAGTTTCAGGGAAAATGAAATTTCGGACAAGTAAATACCTAACATTTTTTCGTGGTGTTTATAACGTTCCAAAATCGCAAAAAACATATGAAATGCCAAAAATCCTAACTCACGACACATTTTTTTTCCGTTACTTTTCAACCAAACATTGAAATTGTTAGTTGAAAAACTTAGTTTTTAACAATAAAAAAAAACTGTCACTAAAATGATGAATTTTTAATTACAAAATAAATTCCTAACAAAGTGGCTCAAAATTTGACAAATAGTTGAATTCTCGACCAAAACTGTCCACTTTTCGAGAGAAAATTCAAATTTTCTACAAAACAGTTGAATCTTTAATTCGAAAACACGAATTTTCAACAAGAGTTGAGTTTTCAAACAAAAAAGATTTTCTAGTCAATAAAGAAAGAAATAGCATTCCAAAAGTCGAACTTTAAAGCAAGAAGATTAATTTTCTACAAAAAAAAGGACGATTTTTGAACAAATTACATAAATTTTTAACCAAATAGTTGAATTTTCAAAATAAAAAAAAAGCATCTTTGAACCAAAAATGGAATTGCTACATTTTCATTTTAAGAAAATAATTTTCAAATGAAAAACTCAAATTTCTACAATACTATTGAATTTTTGAGACAAAAATAGAACTTTCTACCATACAGTTGAATTTTGAATTCAAAAATATGAGCTTTTAATACAAAAAATAATTTTCAACCAAAAAGACATATTTTCAACCAGATAAATATATTCTCACCCAAATAGTTAAATTTTTTAACTAATTTTCTGCCAAAAAATGTAACTTTTGAACGAAATTCATGAACTTGCAACCAAATAGTTGAATTTCCGACTAAAAAAGATCAATTTTCAGAAACAAACGGAATAGTTCAAATGTGAGTTTAAAAAAATTAATTTTCAACGAGAAAAATGTTTCAACAATAGTTAAATTTTCAGGCAAAGATTTGAAAAAATTAAAAATTAATTGCTCAAGTTAGAACATTCAAAATTGCAGTTGATGAATTTGGAATATTCCATTTTTTAATTAGATATTTAACTTTGTACATTTCAACTAAAATGTGTTAATCTTCTAATACTTATTTAAAAAGTACTATATATTTTGTAACTGTTCCAATTTTATATTGGATAATAACTTCTGTCTTCGTAAAAAGTAACCATAAGAAAAAAATTTCCGGCTATTCAATGTTCAAAACTTTTAACTTTAAAGTATTTTCTAACCAAACTAAAACTCTTCAATATAGATTTACAATTAGACATTTCTATTTGTACAATTTTAAATAAAATATTCAAGGAAACATCATAAGAAGTAAAAATGGAATTATAGTGAAGGGAATCAAAAGTCAAAATTAAATTTTTACTGATGCAACATTTTAGTTTTGAATACAAAACTTTATTATGAAATCACTAATTACTTTAATTAAAATTTTAAAAACAAATTATAGTTTAGATTATATAGTTAAGAAATTAAAAATAACATTTCAATACGTACCTGCTTCAAATAATACTTTTTTCTTAAACATCTCCACTGACGTTATATTTTTTGTTTTCAATAATCTTTGAAAACCTTTATAAGGATTTCTGCGAAAACTAACAATAAATCCTAGTTTATTAAGTTAATTATTTATGTAGGGAGAAATGAAAAGTGAAGAGATAATAAATACACAAATTAACGGATTCCGAAAATACAATTTCGTGAATTATGAAATCTCTGAATTTTAAAATGACAGGATTTTAAATTTACTGCAAAGCTAAAAATCTCAATAATCTCCGAAATTAACATTTACGGAACTAATAATTGTCCAATTATCAAATTCTACGAATTTGGCTGATTCCCGAAATTTAATATTGACAAAAATTAATAATTATCATTTAATATTTCTTTAGTAACTAATTGTTTATTTTCGTAAAATCTTAAATTTCGAAAATTTGCAAATTGTATGGAAATTTAATGTTTCGTTAATTATGCAATTAAAAATTATATAATTAAAAAATTATATAATTCGTTAAATTATAATTTCGGATATTTTTAGATTGGGGATTTTTATTTTTCGACAAATAAAAATCTTGTATCGTTATATTAGAGCCCTAAAATTTTATTATTTTTCACTTTGTATTTTTGAATTTTCTTTACGTTAATTTGTGTAGGGGAAACCTCCCTACAGTGGATCATGCAACCTACAGTGGATAATCATTCATTAAAAATACTAATATATGTAATATAATTACTTTAATTCAATTAATATAGTTAAGGTTATATACGTGTTTATAAATTGAAATTAAAATTGATTATTTTTCTTCTATTTGTGCTCTTAATATTCAATGACTTCTGCATTTTTTATTACGTCCTATATTATAAGATATTTTTTTCTTTTCCACTCATAAGAGTGAATTATATGTACTACAAGTATTTTCAAATAGGAAAATTTCCGTTCCAGTCCTTTAATATACATAAATAATTCATAATAATGCAAAAATTTTGAATACCCGCTCGACGTTTATAGCGCCGCCTTGCGGTATGTGGTCGAAACAATCACTTTAAACGAAGCGGCAATGCCGAATTTAGCCGAAAAGTACCGAATAAAGCCGAGGCCACAAAACTGAAGGAAGCGCCGCCCTCGTGACATGTGGCCTAACTAGACCTTTGCCGCATCTAGGTAAAATATCTTTGGTTCCAGAAGGTAAAGAAAATGTAAAAGTCTGGCAAAATGGCACCCCAAAAGAAAATTTTGTTGTAAAAACGGAACATGGCATGTGCAAGAGACATTTTTGTTAAACAAGATCTTTTCTGAGCGCGAAAAACATTTGCAGAGGATGGAGTCAGGGCGCAGTCCCATGGATACATATTAGCAGATTCGCGGAGTAGGTTTTTCGACCAATCAGATGATTGCAGAGAATTTCCTGAAAAGTGTTCCGAAAGTGAGAAGTTCAAGCCGTGCAGGGACTAGGGAATAGTTTCTCGCCTGCGCTCGTGATGTTTTCAAATATTTGAAAAGTGATAAGTGAAAATGGAAATTGGTGGTCAAAATATTTTTCAAAATAAGTAATAACGACGGAAATCAGTCTGGGGTAAGTACTGGTACAATAAAGTAGAATATTACTATGTTGTAGATAATTTGTGCAAAGAAACTAAATGTGAGGTGTTATAAACATTTTAAAGCTATAATGGGTAAGCTAACCAAAAAACAAAAACTTGCAGTTTTTGCAAAAGTATACAAAAATAAAATAATTGAACCGCCGGATCGTAGAAGGGCATATAAAGTCTGATCGCTGGTGATGGGGAGAGGCCCCTCGGCATTTTTAAAAACATTTGAAAATTTCAATTTCTCAAACATATATTCTTATTCAAAATTTAAATGCGCATCTTTTTTCCCTCTTGAAAAAAGTTGTAGCTCTGTGCATTCTTGAAATAATTTCAAAAAACACGAATTTTGAAAACTGAAAAAATTCGGTTTTTTCTCACTTCAACTCGCTCTAATTCACAGAATCTTAAAGATTTTTGCTTCAAATTTGGAGGAATTATATTTCAAAGTATACTTTAAGCAGTAGAGTAGTTTAGATTTAAGCTATCAAAAACTTCCAGCGGATGAAATGTTCATTAGAATTTGTAGAAGTTTTCTGTGAAGTTTCACTCCAATTGAACGAAGTGTTAATAACCTACGAGTGTTTTATTCTCTCGAGCAACGCCGCGAGCACACTACTCAGAGGCGCCTTTTAGCTGGATAGGCACGGCCGTCTACGAAAGTTGGAAAATTGTTTTTTTCAACATCAATTACTGTGTTTTTTATAATAATGTAAGAAATTATTTCTAACATTAAGTATAAACTGGTTAATTTTGGTATGTAGTTCATAGTTTTCCAGTAATAATCATTATGCAGTGTTGGGCGCGGTTAGTACTTGGATGGGTGACCATTCGGGGAATACTGCGTGTTGTTGACCCGTCGTGGGTGTGGTGGACCCACACTGGTAGTACTTATCCACCTAGAAACACTACCCGAATCGGGTAGTGAGGCAATGAACTTTCGAGTTCGAAATGCTAATCAATTTTTTTTTTTAGTTACATTAACAATAATGATCATACAAATTTGTTCAGAAGTTAGAATTCATTTTTTGTCGGAATTTTTTACAAAAATAGTAGATGTCATTTTAAATCACTTAAAAAATGTATTTATTCAGCTATATTTTGAAATTCACTAGACTTAAATGCACTTTTTGAGCCTAAGCTCTTATCCATACGATGTACGAATCTATTCTGAAGATTTGTATGTGCAAATTTGTCAAAATTTTCTATTTCTCTGTTTAGGGCGAAAGGGTTTGTCTATGTTTACAAAAACTCCAAGAAAAATATGTAGAAGAAAAATACGTACAAGAAAGAAAGAGAAAAAAAGAGAGAGAAAGAAAGGAGAAAGAAAGAGAGCATAATGATTATTATTGGAAAACTATGAACTACATACCAAAATTATCCAGTTTATACTTAATGTTAGAAATAATTTCTTACATTATTATAAAAAAACACAGTAATTGATGTTGAAAAATACAATTTTCCAACTTTCGTAGACGGCCGTGCTTATCCAGCTAAAAGGCGCCTCTGAGTAATGTGCTCGCGGCGTTGCTCGAGAGAATAAAACACTCGTAGGTTATTAACACTTTGTTTAATTGGAGTGAAACTTCACAGAAAACTTCTACAAATTCTAATGAACATTTCATCCGCTGGAAGTTTTTTATAGCTTAAACTTACGTCGATAGACTTTGCGATTGAAAATATTGGAACCATTTTCGTATACTTACCTAGAAAAACATTATTAACAATTATTCTTCACAACAAAAATAAATCTAAACTACTCTACTGTTTAAAGTACACTTTGAAATATAATTCCTCCAAATTTGAAGCAAAAATCTTTAATATTCTGTGAATTAGAGCGAGTTGAAGTGAGAAAAAACAGAATTTTTTCAGTTTTTAAAATTCGTGTTTTTTGGAATTATTTCAAGAATGCACAGAGCTACAACTTTTTTCAAGAGGGGAAAAAGATGCGAACTTAAATTTTGAATAAGAATATATGTTTGAAAAATTAAAATTTTCAAATGTTTTTAAAAATGCCGAGGGGCCTCTCCACCACCAGCTATCAGACTTTATATGCCCGTCTACGATCCGGCGGTTCAATTTCGTGAGCGATTCCAAAGTTTATGTCTTAAATTTATTGACGCAATGTTTTCCAAAAAATTGTGAACAAGTTCGGCTTATCCTACAATAATTGTTATTATCTTTTCAAATGAAAAAAAATATTTAGAAACTCTTCGCTTCTGTTGTCAATATAATTATTGATTTTGAACAGATATAATAACTAAACCGATATAAATATTTTTCTCTAATTTTGTATTTAAGTTATGATGTGTTTTTTGTTACATAATTTCAGAAATAAGAACTTCGCTAAGGACGAGGAGGAGCACCGTGTTCATCTAGTTGAGAAGTAGGGGACGGTGGGGAGTTGTGGGCCGTGGGGAGTCGTGGGCCACCTCAATCTCCGCCATGTTGTGGGTGGTAGGACTGCTTTAACCACTGCCAAAACACTCTCTTTGTGTGAATCACTTTGTGAACTCGACTCATAGTTTCAACACGCGTAGTTAGTATTTTGACATTGTTGATTAAAGAAATCAAAATAAAAGGTTTTGTACAACTCAAGTGCTTGATATTCGAAGTCCCGTTCTACAGCAGATTTCAAATGCACGTTATTGCAAAATATTCCTTTAGCAATTGGCTTTAAATTCAATCAAACAATTTCGGTAAAACATGTAACATAACTGTTACCATAATACGGGACTCAGTACGACCCTGCACGAAAGGGTTGCCGGACCGCACACGAGTCGGAACGGAATCCCCCGAGGCGACCCGAAGTCCCGAGCCACCGCTCTGTAGCAGATCAGTTTTGGCTCGCTCGCCCTCCCAACTAGTGCTTTTACGAGTGTCCGTGCTTCGTGCCCCCAGCGCGTCTCTTCGTCCAGGTCGCCGCCCCGGAAGTGGACCGTTTTCTTTAAGAAGGTCTTCGCAGTTCCGCCGCCTACTCAACTCCGCTCTCGATCGCCAGCTCTCCGCCATGGACTGGCGATCCACCAAATGTAAGTGGTAATAAATGTCTCTTGTTTAATTGCCAAACTCTTTATTGTGTCTCAACCCTCACTCTCGGCTTTCCAATCTCCCAATTTCCCTCCTCGGCATTACCTCCGTAATAAACATTCATTGTGTGTATGGCAATTCGGTCATTTCGTAAATTTCTGCTGTGGGGAGTTGTGGTCCACCATTAGTGGGGAGTCGTGGGCCAAACCTTCTTAATGCGTATTTTAATTTTTTAAGTGAAACTTCTTTTCTCTTGTTCTGAAAAGACTTTTGCAATATCTGCAAGGGCAAAATGCCAAAGATTTTAAATCGGAACAACACAGTTCACTACAAAATGTGCGATCGTGCTGTGTACTTGAAATGTGCCAACATGAGGACCGGATATTACACTTGCATACATTGTGAATCAGAATAATTTTTTTTCATCTTTTTAAAATCATTAATTTTTATTTACTGCAACTTTAATAAACATGAACTACTGGAATTTTATTAATTGTGGTCTCCAGTTGATGTATTGAGAAGTTTACTACAAATACCAGTTCATACATTGACAATTTATTGATGTTCGGAGAAGTTATGTCTTGAAAACAAAGAGTGGCCCACAACTCCCCACTCTCCCCTACTAATAGCACAAGACAAATTTTTCTAGTATCGTAATGTTGTACATTACGATACAGCTGAGTGTAATGTGATGAGTGATCTTCCGCTGTATCGTAATGTACAGCATTACGATACTCTACGCTGTCGCATAAAAACGCGCGAATGCACCGGAGTCACATAAAGTGTATTGATTAGCAGATTGTCAGAATTCAGAATATTCGAGAAATTTCAGAAATTCATAATATTTCAAGAATTCAGGTAATTTTGAATATTCCAGGAATTCTGAGAAGTTAAATATTTCAGGATACTGAGAAATTCAGAGAATTTCAGGGATTTTCGATCATTCGGGCAATTCAAGAAATGCAGAGAATTCGCAGAATTTTAGAAATTCAGAACATTCCCAGAATTCAAAAAAGTCAAAATATGCAAGAATTTAAGGGAATTCAGAAAAATCAAGGGTTTTCGAAAATTCAAGAAATTGAGATTTTCATAGATTTAGAGAGTTGAAGGAATTTATGAAGTTCAGAATATTCAAGGAATGTACGGAATTCAAGGAATTAAAAATATTCAAGGAATTCGGACAATTCGGCATATTTAAGGTGATTCCACACATAGACTCTAAGACTCGTTGCGGGGAAAAGTGGTTTTTCGGCGTAAAGTTTTTGTCGAGCGACAATCGTCTGTGTTTCGCGTCCCACAGCGTGGCAAGTACAAAGACGCGTCAACTCGAAAACCCGAACCCGTCTGAAATTTGAAATTCCCGAAATATTATATTTTCGAAATTATATAATTACCAAAATTTTAAAACCTGACTTCTCAGAATCTCAAAATTTCAAATACCCAAAATTGAAAATTATAGAAATTTCAAATTCCCCCCCCCCCAAATATATATCAATATAATTGTGACATAATTTATAATGTATGTACATTGCAGTATATACGAACTTTTTTTTTCAATTGTTGGATTTTTTTTTAAGTATATATCCATAATCTGGATTTTTTTTCAGCAAAATTATGTAATCCCAGTTAATCATGGCAACTTACCCAGTGGGCACAAAATTTGGCGACGTCTTCACGACATCGCTACGGGATCTTTACGACGACTTTAAGACATCCTATGTCCATGTCATTAAGATGTCTTTACAGTGTTAAAAAGACATTGTCAGATCGTACAACGTCGTCACGATATCGTAAAGACATCTTAACGACATCGACATAGGATGTCGCGAAGTCGTCGTCAAGATGTCGTAACGATGTCGTCAAAACAACCCGAAATTTTGCACCCACTGGGTTACCACAAATAACGAAAATTCATTGTAATTTTTTTTAAATTTTAAAGAAAATTTTCGGGTCAGATTAGAAACGTGATCCGAATTGACCTGAAGTCTCCAGGAACCCATGTCAGAGCCAGAAAAGCAGAAGAGAGTCAAATCAATTCTAAGTATTCAAAAAGCAGTTGACACGTTCTGAATAAATTAGAGCTCAGTTATTAAAATGTAGAGAGTATTAAAAACATGATTTGGCATTAGTTACAAAAGAAAGCTTTAATACAATGCCTGGTGAGTTTCTTTCTGAAATTAATTTCAATTTTAAATTTCTGAATTATTATTAATAAGCTTAATTAATTAATTAATGATTTTTATTTTTAAAATTAAACTGTATTAATTTTATTTAATTAAGTGACAATTCAATGCAAGTCAGTGAAAAGTCAGTGAAACTTCCAGTAACATCACTGATCACTCAGTGAAATGATCCACAAATTTACTTCGTACTAAATCATACAATAATTTCATGAAGCATTTTAGTTCACACTAGTTTCAAGAAACAGGAAAACCCTAACCAAAATGAATCTTAACGCTTTTGGGAACAGGCTGCAATACATTTCTTAGAAAAAATTTGGGTTCGATTTAAAATTGACTGTCTGATGATACTTAATTAACATTTATCATTTTTTCTCTTCAATTTTAGTTAGCAATTATAATTTCCATCCAATATATTAATAAACAATGGCTCAATTTGTTTATTTCAATTATTTTGAACAATTCTGAGCTATTGTTTATTAATATATTCGCCATTTTTTTGAAACATTAAAAAAAAAAGATTTAAAATCAACGATCCTAGAAACCTGAGCATATAAAATCAGGGACCCAAAAGAACACATAAACAAATTGTGCTTAAATCGAACCAATTTTTGAGTTTCTTTACAACTTCTCATGGCTCTAGTCCACAGTGCGATCGTCCTGCTCAAATTTGTCGCATACCTACCACCTTGCCCAAACTTGTAGCGCGGAATAGATGATTCTCACTTTTACGCCGAAATACGAAGTCCACGCGTCTCATCCCTACCACGTCACCCAAATCTGTCGCATCCCCACCACCTCACCACAAGTGAATTATTTAATGAATATAATAAATGAATAATTACCTTATTATTTATTTGTGAGTGATTCAGACATTTCGATGTTAAGAATCAGTTTCAAGAAGCAGAAAAACACTCACCAAAATGAATCTTGATGCTTTTGGGAACAGGCTGCAATATATTTCTAAGAAAAAATTTGGGTTCGAATTAAAATTGACTGTCTGAAGATACTTATTTAACATTTATAATGTTTTCTCTTCAATTTCAGTTAACAATTATAATTTCCATTCAATATATTAATAAAAAATGGCTCAATTTGTTTATTGGAATATTTTGAACAATTCTGAGCTATTGTTTCTTAATATATTCGCCATTTTTTTGAAAAATTCAAATAGAAGGATTTAAAATCAACGATCCTAGAAACCTATAATATTAACAAGGTTTCATTGTAATCGAAATTTTTTTGAGCTTGTTCATCAGCGTTTAGGGTCGGACATTTTGTTTCTGAAAATTAAAAATACGCATATGAAGGAGATTTTGGATGGCAATGAATATTCGGGCGTACAAGTAAAAGATCTTTATTAACCATTTGATACATGTCGGAGGGACGTCGGATCTAGACTGTCCTTGCTAGGGCCCAGCCGTCGCTCGCAGGCTTGCGTGGTGCCCCCTATATTGTATTTTAGTCACTACAATTCGGCCGTCCTGACCTAAATCCGTCTCGGATCTTTATCTTCAAAGGAAATCGAACATAATTAAAATCAATAACATTGTTTGGAACCGTCGGGATTAATCCAAAGACGCATATTTTTTGCTTCCCATATTCCTTTGTATGGTTTCTGGGTGTTCTGATAACCTTCGATATCGGCTATTACATACCTATTGAATCGCAGCTTTCGCATGACTTGATAAGGTCCCTTAAATTGAGGAGTAAGTTTCTTAGAAACGCCAGGAGTACTATCGAAATTGCGAATTAAAACTAAATCGCCCTCGGCATATTCGTGCGCTTTCTTTCGCTTTTTGTCACAATATTCTTTATTATATATTTGAGCTTGCTCGGTATTTTCTTGCGCTATTCGCCTCAATGAATCTAAATCGCGAGGATTTTCTTGAACTTGGTTTTCAACAAATTCTTTAATGTCGTCAATCGATTCGCCGCGTTGATCAACTCCGAATAACAATCGGCTTGGAGTCGACTTCGTAGATCGATTTACAGTATTGTTTATGGAGTACTCTACGCTTTGCAAGGTTTTATACCATTGCAAACCAGATTTATCGTCGGTTAGTTTGGCTAACATCGGAGCCATCGTTCTATTAATTCTCTCCACTTGCCCGTTTGCTTGTGGGGAACCTGTCGCGATAAGAATGTGTCTAATGTGGTTCACAGACAAGAAATCACTAAAGTCGGCTGAGGTAAAGGCGGTACCTCTATCGGAGACTAAAGTATTAGGCCTACTATAGTTCTGGAAATACAATTTCAGGCATTCTATCGCCTCTCTACTCGAAGTAGTTTTTGTGGCATACAATTTCACAAATTTAGTAAACGCGTCAACGATGAGAAATACATGTTTTTTTGACACTTGAACGTTTATCTTGTCGACGGGGCCAAAATGATCGACGTGGATAGTCGCGAAAGGCACGTCTCCCTTAGGAACTATGTGTACATAGCCCTCGGTTTTCCCGGTGATAGGAGAAAAGGAGATACATTTTAGACAATTCCTAATGTGGTCTTCAACTTTCTCAGATAGATTTGGGAACCAATAGGTTCTACTAATAATTTCTTTCGTTTTTGTACAACCGAGGTGACCCATTTGATTATGATATCGGAATAGTACATGTTTTTCCATATTTGACGGCACATAAAAGAGCAGATTGTCTCCTTTTTTCCTATAAACAGCGCCATTGCGAATTTCGAAAGAGTTGAGCTGACGCTCCTCTAATAGTTTACGTACATCAATAATTTTCGGATCTTGGGTCTGAGACACCGAAAGGTTCCACTCGAACGG
>CAKNXH010063008.1:203940-225305 GCA_932178445.1 Andricus quercusramuli
AGTTCTTTAAGCTCCGCTACGGAATATTCACTCGGATTGTTCATTTTGAGGTTTTCGAGACCGTTGTTCCACGAGTCAACTGATCGGTGCACTACAGCGTTCACTAAACTGATCGGATTTACCGTTAAGTATTTTAGTACTACTACTCGTCACCAGGAGACACTTTAAACGGGTGTGACAGAGCCAATATGGCGGCTACGCCACAATTCCTTCAACGCGGAGTCAACACAAAATCGTTTTTGCGAACCAAGTATTGAGGCACACAGTCTCACTCAATATGGTTTTCCAGAGTCTTTAGGTCGACTCTTAGTCTTTCGGGCGCACAACACTGAGACTCTGTGACACTTCAGGCATGAGGTACACAGTCTCATTTGCAATAGACGCCACCTTGATTTGTACACAACAAAATTCACAAGTCAGCACACAGCGTTTCAGCACATAGCACTTAGCACATAGCAGGTTTTGCACACAGCGTTTCAGCTCACAGCACTTTGCACGTAGCGTTCAGCACACAGGAGATTTGGCTCACAGCACTTAGTACGTAGCGTTTGGCACACAGCGTTTCAGCTCACAGCACTTAGTACCTAGCGTTTAGCACACAGCAGATTTGGCACACAGCATTTTCCGGCACACACAGTACCGTAATCCAGAGACACGCAGTCTCATTTGGATTATCACGAATCTTCAACCGCGTCCCGCACGTATTGTTTCACGAGTCCTTAGCGTCGCGTTAGCGTCCTCCGTTCACACAGAACTTTCGGTAAAGCCACGCGATTCTTATCGTATCCAAATCCCTATTCAAAAACTGTGTGACCTTGAAACGTTACTTCCCAAATAGTGCGTAACCAATCAGCATAATGATACATTGACTAACGAAGTATCTATCTATATCTCGACTGACTTCAACCCAAAAGCGCTTGCATATGCCGGTTTTTTTCTGAATATACTTCTGGGATGGCGCACGATCATTTTGAGCCCAAAAAGAAAAAAATCGCCTGAGCCCTTTTTAAGAAAACTCTTTTTTTGATTTTTTTGAATAGGTTCATTAACATATTTTAATGAATATAAGTTAAACGTGGAATTTCATTGGCTCAAACCGTTCAGTTTGGCATCCAAAAAAGGGCTACAGGTGCTGAACATCTTACGGGAACTGAAACCCTTCATTATTTTTGAAAAATGGTGAAAAAAGTGGGGAAAAATCTGTTTTTTTTAAAATTCCCTTTTTCCAGTTCATCCTGTGTCCCAAAGACCTTAACAAGAATTAAAGTTCTTTAAGTTTTCTGCAAAATAAAAAAAAATCGAACATTCTATCTTCAAAAGTTTGGGAGTTATGGTCTTAAGAAGTCGATTTTCAGCGAATAATTCGAATGAAAAAAAAATGTATATAGTTTTGGGGAAATAACTTATTCCCTATGCATATCTGGTAAAAATGACCAAATAATTAATTGAAGAAGACTTAATTTTGTGTACATCTAAAAAAAAGACATTGCTCTAGCTCTAATAGAACGAAAATTAGGGCCTTTTGAATATTACCCTTTTTTTATGAAATTTTGTTGAACATCAATTTTATGAATAAAATTTCTCGTTTTTCAAAGGAACTCATTTCCTCAGCGTTTTAGGTGAAAGTTGACAGTGAGTTATTGAAAAAAGACTTAATTTTGAGTAGATATAAAAAGAAAACAATGTTCTGGCTGTAATAGAAACAAAATTATGATCTTCTGAATGGTCCTTTTTTATTAAATTTTGTTTAATATCAATTTTAAAAATAAAATGTATCGTTCTTTAAAAGAACTCATTTTCCGAGAAACTTAGGAGAAAGTTGCCACTAGATAGGTTCAGGAGGACCTGATTTTTTTCAAATCTAAAAAAAAATAATGCGTCAGCTCAAATCGCATCGAAATTGTGGACTCCTAAAAATAACGCTTTTTATGGAATTTTGTTGATTTTTTTTAATTTTTCGTTTCTGGAGGATGAGACATGGAAAAATGTTTTAATCATATTGTGTATCTTGTACTTGAATCAAAGAAAGAATTAATCTATTTAATTATGAACTGCAAACTTTTATTAACGATATTCTGAAAACATGATCGCGAGCTTAAAAAGAGTGAACAGACTTCATCATCTTCAATGCTCAGGAACTTATTTCTTTTAAAAAATGAGATCTTTCATTTTACAAATTGATAAGATTTTGATTTCATATTTAATTTCTTAAAAAAATGATAATTAACATAATTTCATTATAAAAGGATCATATTCAGAAGGCCATCATTTCGATGCGATTAGAGCTGAAGCATTATTTTTTTTTTAGATTTGAAAAAAATCAGGTCCTCCTTAACCTATTTGGTGGCAAATTTCTCCTAAGTTGTTCGGGAAATGAGTTCTTTTAAAGAACGATACATTTTATTTTGAAAATTGATATTGAACAAAATTTAATAAAAAAGGACCATTCAGAAGGCCATAATTTTGTTTCTATTACAGCCAGAGCATTGTTTTCTTTTTATATGTACTCAAAATTAAGTCTTTTTTCAATAACTCACTGTCAACTTTCACCTAAAACGCTGAGAAAATGAGTTCTTTTGAAAAACGAGAAATTTTATTCATAAAATTGATGTTCAACAAAATTTTATAAAAAAAGGGTCATATTCAAAAGGCCCTAATTTTGGTTCTATTAGAGCTAGAGCAATGTCTTTTTTTTAGATCTACTCAGAATTAAGTCTTCTTCAATTAATTATTGGGTCATTTTTACCAGATATGCATAGGGAATAAGTTATTTCCCCAAAACTATATACATTTTTTTTTCATTCGAAGTAGTCGCTGAAAAATCGACTTCTTCAGACCATAACTCCCAAAATTTTGGAGATAGAATATTCGATTTTTTTTGATTTTGCAGAAAATTTGAAGAACTTTAATTCTTGTTAAGGTCTTTGGGACACAGGATGGACTGGAATAAGGCAATTTTCAAAAAACTGATTTTTTCCCACTTTTTTCACAATTTTTCAAAAATATTGAAGGGTTTCAGTTCTCGTAAGATGTTCAGCACCTGTAGCCCTTTTTTGGATGCCAAACTGAATGGCTTGAGCCAATGAAATTCCACGTTTAACTTATATTCATTAAAATATGTTAATTAACCTATTCAAAAAAAATCAAAAAAAGAGTTTTCTTAAAAAGGGCTCAAGCGATTTTTTTCTTTTTGTGCTCAAAATGATCGTGGGCCATCCCAGAAGTATATTCAGAAAAAACCGGCATATGCAAGCCCATTTGGGTTGAAGTCAGTCGAGGTTCACCGTGATCTAGCAGGCAGCTTGCGAAAATTCAATTTATAATTTATAATAAAGATATTTGTTTACTTAAAATTATCGATTGTCGTAACCAAATCTCACTGAAAAATACAGTTTTGCTTGAAATATAAAACCCAGATAAAGATAGTCATGAATAATATCAGTCAAGTGCGTGAGAATGAGATGTTTCCAAAGATAACCTCAAATTTTAGTCAATCATATATTCGGAACATATACATTTCACAAGTATGTATAATAATGGCAGCCTTTAAAAAAAATTTTCTACCTGATTGCAACTGCAATATCAAAGATAATCCAAACCAAATATGTATAAGGTTGCCTATGGGCACAGAAGTGAAAAAGAAATGGGCAGAAGCCGTTGAAAGAACCAGTAAAGATACCAAGTTTCATTCAAACTTTTCGCACTGTCCCACTTTATAAAGCCGGGTTTTAGTAAAATTCTAGGCATTTAAAAAATCTTTTAGGCCCTTTTTTACTTTTAAAACACGTTTGCAATAGGTTATGTTTACTGTTTAAACATTTAATCGCTAGCGGTCATATTATATTCCGTCATCAACAGGAAAACCACGTTAATTAGAATGAAGTACTTCCTGCAAACTACTTCCCGCAAGAATTCAAAAAGTATACCAGTTCCCATAAGATCACTGAAGTTAAGCAGCGTTGGGCGCGGTTAGTACTTGGATGGGTGACCGTTTGGGAATACTGCGTGATGTTGGCCCGTCGTGGGTGTGGTGGACCCACACTGGTAGTATATATCTACCTAGAAACACTACCCGAATCGGGTAGTGAGGCAATGAACTTTCGAGTTCGAACTGCTAATCAATTTTTTTTGTCGAACATTAAAAAAAAACATTTAAACTTAATTGAAAAAAACTTTCCTTTCGTAGTTACATTATTTTTTTGGTATTCCTTTAATTTTACTAGGAATACAAAATATTTGAAAAAATGCAACAACCCCATTTTGCAAAATACCACCAAATGTTCGCCCACATATTTTCGACGGCCAAAAGTAGTGCCTCTCCCACTCATTAAATCAGAGTTTACTATAATTCGGACACAATTAGAAATCAGTCTTTAACTTGAACGCGCTACGGACTCAACTTAATGATTCCATCGGTATTAAATTCGAGATCGTTTTTCGCTTAAACCTTTTTTTCTTCTTTTTCGAGTCTTGGCACTGACGTCATGTTAAATCTATAAAGAAAAGTAATGAGTTTAACTCGTTACGGTATTGGATTTCCTATTCTTCTTATTCAATAATGTCCGGTACTGAATAAATTAAAGTGAAAAACGAGAAAATAAAAATCACAGTCAGTTTTAACTACGGTTGCAAATTAGGTTGTTTTTAACTTTTTTTTCCTCATTCCTGGTTCTGACGTAAAATAAAAAGAGAAAATGCAAAAGTACACAGGAAAGTAAGTACTTCCTAGGTGGGACGAAAGCCCTGTAGTAGAATAATATCCGCGAAACGTTTTGTCATTTTATTCATGGATATTATTAGAACTTTTTACAAAAAGTGAACAAAGTAAATTTAAAATCCAGATTCTCGTCTCTCGACTAAAGGAGTAGTTTTTTTAAGCCAACGATCAGCAAATCTTCCAAGTATCATCGAATTGGTAATGCAATGTGTCTTCAATACACAGAGACACACATATATGATCTTATAATCTGATATATATATATATATATATATATATAATATAAAAAAATAGTTAAACAACCACAGCATCACGGTGTTTATATACGGAAAAAAAGTTTGCCTGATATGTAGCTAAAAAAAACTGCGGGTATCTCTTCGTAATGACTCTAGATGCTAGAAAAGCACCCTCCCAAAATCTGATTTGATCCTTTTTTCAAGATATCTTAGAAATAAGAATTTTATTCACATTATTTAAAACTTGATATATATATATATATATATATATATATATATATATATATATATATGTATATATAATTTAAAAAAAGTTAAACAACCACCGCAGGGTACCAGTAAGAGCAACTGCCATCTGGAAAAAATGTCAATGGGAATGTCAGTATATGTGTATGTATATATATATATATATATATCAATAAGTACAGCACAAATTAGGAATGAATTTCGTTTATAAAATTGATTTATTCTTTTTTACATTAGAAAATATAATAATAAATACATATTAATAATATAATGATATATATTGACAAACAGAAAAATAATAATTTCGATATAATATGTTACACGAAAATAAAGAAACATAAATACATTATGACTTATTAACACAAAAATAAATATAAGTCTTTTTAGATTCACAGAAATCATCACGATTTATATCTACACTGCAAATATGAAGATCAGGTTTTTTTTAAAAATTTGCTTGTCAATAATTCCTCACATACCAACTGAGACAAATTTGGAAAATATTATACCTAAAAAACAAAGAAGAATTGATTCTCAAAGCAGTATAAAAGCATCAAATGCAGAAGCAAGTGTTAAAAAACTGATTATGCTGTGTATAGTACCTGACGTCAAAGAAAGCTATTAAAATGTTCAGCTTCTATTCAATTCAGTGAACATTAATAATATTTCTTTCAAATTTCTCTCTGATTTCAAAATATTACTGATCGTGCATGGACAACAAACGGCAACGTCAATGTATGCTTGTCCTTATTGCTTTGTTGGTCTTCAAGATTTAAGGAAATTTGTTAACGAAAATCATGTGTTCGAGGAAGTGGAAGTTTTATCTCTTAAAACATTTGGTGATTTGAGAAAAGATGATGACAAGTTTATTTCTCTTGGCAAAAATAAAAAATTAGCTAAGAACTGCCACAGTACTATAAATGAGCTACTTTTCAAAGAAAAAGACGATTTGTTGATTCTCGATAAATGTACAATTCCAGAACTTCATATATTACAAAGGTTTGTCAACCATTTATTTTGGGATGGTCTAGTGCACCTTGTCGGTCGAGAGAAAGCTCTTTTGTGGCCTTTAAAACTAACGTTAGTCTCAAAGAATTATCATGGAGAGGTATTTGAAGGCAATGCATGCAGAAAATTGTTAAGAGAAGCTGCCAAACTCTTTGATCGAGAAATTTATGTAGATGTCGTTCCATTTGTCATCACACAGTATGTCACTGCATTTAAAATAATGGATGAAATTGTTAAATTCTGTTTTTCGTTCAAGAGACTTGATCCGATTGCAGATATAGGAAAGCTCATTAAAGAATTGCACAGCGCATTGTTAAGCACAAATCCAACCGAAACCCTGAAAATGCATGTCCTGATGCGGCACTTGACACAATGCTTAGAACTATTGAATACCCAAAGTTTAGGCTTATGGTCGGAGCAAGCCGGAGAAGCGGCACATAGAGAGTTTCAAACATTTTGGGAAAGACGAAAAATCAATCTTATTACTGACTCTGGATATCCGTAAAGACTGAAAAATGCCAGCGCTGAGTTCTCATCTCTTCATATTTGAAGTGTAGATATAAGTAGTGATGATTTCTGTGAATCTAAAAAGAATTATATTTATTTTTGTGTTCACAAGTCATAATGTATTTATGTTTGTTTATTCTTCTTTAACATATTATATCGAAATTATTATTATTTCTGTTTCTCAATATATATTATTATATTATTAATATGTATTTATTATTATATTTTCTGATTTAAAAAAGAATAAATCATTTTTAGAAACGAAATTTATTCCCAATTTATGCTGCGCTTATTGAAATATTTATCAATTTTTAGATAATTTAAATAAAAATCTTATTTCTAAGATATCTTGAAAAAAGGATCAGATCAGATTTTTGGAGGGTGATTTTCTAGCATCTAGAGTCATTACGAAGAGCTCCCTGCAGTTTTTTTATAGCTACATATCAGGCAAACTTTTTTTCCGTACATAAACACCGTGCGCAGTGTCCCGCTGAGAGCAACTGCCATCTAAAAAATTTCAATAGCCCCCAGTAGAACCGCGGTAAATCACACCTATGACTACTTGTCACAACCATGAGATGGGTGGTCACAGGGCACGACGAAATCACAATGACAGGCTGGCGAAACCCTCGTGTGTCTTGAGGACACGAAGCGACCCAAGAATGATAGGTTTCTGCGTCCATCTCGCAAGTACCTTGGCATATTTTTGGTACGCGGGTATGGCTTTAAGTTTACGAACCAGTGATAGTTTCGCACCTCCGAGAGCACCTATCATAAGGACAATTACTTGCACCGAATATGCTGGGTACAGTCGTTGCAGCTCTCTTTTAAGGTTTGATACCTTTCCTCTTCTTCTTTCTCCTTCGCAGTGATGTTGTATTCGGACGGAGGCGAGAATTCGATTACGAATATAGTTCGTTTCTCGAAGTCTTGAAGAACAATGCCAGGCCTCGAGTGCGCAACGGAGACAGCTGCCTTGGAGCGTTCGACAGGGCAGGGTCGCGACCAACACCGTAAGAGCGACAAAGATGGTAATAAAGCACTCTTAGGGCCGCACTATGTCTATAGATATACCTCGTTCCTGCGTGGGTCGTACACCCCGATACTTTGTGTTCTAGGTACTCAGCGTGTACATGACACGCTCTGCACCTATCACTGAGAACTTCTTGACATAAAATGCGGTCACGGTATACTATGGTGGAAATGACACCATCCTGGCATGCGCAAATAAAACCCTCTGTACCTGAATTGAGTCCTGATGATTTGAGAAAAGCAAAAGTTTGTTCCTTCGACAAGGACCTTTTTTCTAGATTGCTGTGAAAGTTTCCGTGCATTTTCTTGTCGAGTAGCTGTTGGTGAAATTTTCCAACTATTGCTTTCTTTACTTCGGCTTTTAGAAGTGAAGCATCCAGATGGAGTAATGCACTTTTCTCACTTCTGATGTTAAAATTCAGACCAAGGGTCTCGGCCGCTTGCTCCGCGGCCTTGTAAAGGAACGCTCCTTCGCCAATCATCTCGTAGTTCCTGACCATCTTTAGGAGAGGATCTCTGCCATTCGCAATGGTGTAAGCTGTACTTAGAACAATTCGGTTATGAAGACACTGGATATTCAGAAGTCCGCGTCCGCTTCGACGGCGTGGAATGTATAATCGCGGAACTGACGAATTGATATGCAAGCTTTTATGCATAGGCATGATCTTACGTGTGGTGATATCAAGGGTCTTCAGCTCGTTCTTCGTTCATTGAACCAACCGAAACGAGTAGAGTAGAACCGGGACGGCAAGCATGTTAGTCGCAGATACCTTCTTCAACGCCGACAGATTGGAAGACCAAATCTGTCGAAGAAGATGCTTGTATCTGCTTCGGAAAGACTCCTTCACTGATGTTACGTCCTGAATGCGGCTTTGAGACACGCCCAGGTATGTATAGGTCTCTCCAGTATTAAGATGTCTAATAACATTTATATCCACAAGCTCAGGGTCCTTGGGAACGCCAGTAATCTTTCCTTTCTTCAGATTAATTTTGGCACTCTTGTCCAAACCAATCTCTCCTGTGTAGTTCTTGACGATATTTATAGCAGTTTGAAGTTTGCTTTTACCAGAGGCATAGATCTTCAGGTCGTCCATATAAAATACATGAGTGACCTTATGCTCGCGCTGATTAGTGTCGCCACAGAGGTATCCAGGAGAATTTCGTAGTGCGAGAGATAGAGGCAGAAGTGTGATGCAAAAAAGCAAAGGGCTCATGGTATCACCTTGAAAGACGCCACTCTGGAAGGTGACGTTGTTCTTTGTCAGACGATAATTTCTAGATGAGACAGTAAATCTAGTTTTAAAAAGAGGCATCAATCTCTATGCATCTCACTATGTGTGGATGTACCTTCAAGCTTTCCAACAGACAGGTGATAAGTCTATGAGAGGTTGAATCGAAAGCTTTCCGGTAGTCAGTCCAGGCCAATGACAGGACGCGCTGATGGGCTGCAGTGTCTTTACAGACATACCTGCCAATTAGCAGGTTCTCTCGACAGCCTGCTACATCTTTTTTCGAGCCACGTTGTTCGCACATCTCTCGCCATACAGGCTCAATTCGTCGAACAATCCTGTTGTCTAGGACAGCTGTAAAGATCTTATACAGTGCGTTCAAACAAGTTATTGGCCTGTAATTCTCTGGGTTGGGCAAGTTGCCTTTTTTCGGCAGGAGTATAGTGCTTCCCAACACCAGCCACTGTGAAATGGGCGTCTCCGACTTTAAATATGAGGTGAACATGCGGGCCAAATGTTGGCGTGTAAAAGTAAACTTCTTCCACCAGAAGTTCTTGATTCAATCTGGTCCAGCAGAGGAAAAGTTCTTCGTGCCTCTATGTGCTTTGTTCACCTCTTCGGCAGTGATTGATGGACATTCCTCCTCAGATTTTATGAGGTCGCAAAACTCCTTGAAGCGGATGATATTGTCAGTATCTTCTTTCAACTCTAGTGTTTTCGGGATCTTGTACACCTCTCTCCGAAAAGTCTCTACCTCCTTGGGCTTGGGTGGATTTTTTACAAAAACAGGGGGATTACTGAAGAGGCGTGATGGGTCAGCAAGAAACTGTTGATTCTCCCTGTTCAATCTCTCCCTCTTCTGTATCCTCCTCCTTGCGTCAGATAACAGCCTTATTTTGTCAACAATATGCTGCTTGATTGTCAGCAGCTTTGACTTGTTTAGTGTTTGATTCAAGATCCTTAGTTCTTTGGAGAACTTTCGAACCCTTTACGTGAACGGTCTACCAGATGTTATGTAGTCAATGACACATTGAATACGGGACGCTTTCTGTCTTACCCATCCAATTTTCTTGTTCAGTTGATGCAAGCGTCTTTTGGTCGTTTGATCCACCGTCGGTTTTAGCCTTCGATTTGAATCAGCTAAAGCTCTCGCAGCAACATAAACTGAGCAACTGATGGTGCAGAGGTCAGACTCTTGCGAGATATCTCCACAAAGGGAGGCATCCATTTCAGTCAGATCTTGGGGCTTAGGAGGAACTTGCATGTTGATGTTCCTCCTTGTACTGAAATTGCGATCATCTTTCAGGAGGTGCCTGCTTTCTGCGATAGGTCTTAATCTCGCTTCCTCATCTTCGTCTGCAGCTTGATCAAGCAGCAGTTGGCGAAGCGCTCCGCGTACATATCCATTTTTCCAGAGGTTGTCGGCTTGATTTCGCAAAGACTGATGCGAAACGTGCTGAAGCTGTGGGTGTTTCTGGCACCACAGAGTGCGCAAACGCGCCATAAAGCCTCCGCGAACAGGGATAATGGTGGCATCGTAGCAGTTCAGTACGTCATCCCTGAGTTGATCCGTCCACTCAATGTGGGCGTTTCGCCGGTTCATCGTCGTGTTTCCATGTAAATTATTTTTAGCACCCCGAACTCTAGAATGATCGGCATTGTTTACCGACTTAATGTCGGGTGCTCTGCGCGTTCGATCGTTTTGAACCGCATCTACAACGTTTTGGTGGTTTCATTGTTGTTCCCACGATCAGCTAGGGAAAGGGTTCGACCATCCTTGTAGAGCCCCGCGTGCAAGGATAAGGCTGATACTCTGAGAGGTTGCCCGGTATCCCAGGGTCACCGTTAAAGACACCTCACCCAGGTGTCATTTAGCTTCCGGCATGGTTGTTACGCCTTCGCTTAGGGGTTCTTCCTTCTTGACCATCCTTGGACAATTGTCCGCGACTGCTTATTAATTATTGTAACCATATTCAGCAGAAACCCTTGGTACAGGGACCCTCTATCCGCAACCCGAGGACGCGTTCGGTGGCTTTGTCATAGGCCTTTCAGTTGTATTCCAAATTAGTCGAACATAATCGAATCTAATCCAAAGAAGTCGACATATATATACCCGCGTGCCAAAAATATGCCAAGGCACTTGCGAGATGGATGCAGACAGCTGTCATCCTTGGGTCGCTTCGTGTCCTCAATACACACGAGGGTTTCGCCGGCCTGTCGTTGTGATTTCGTCGTGTCCTGTGACCACCCATCTCACAGGTGTGAGACGTGGCCATGGGTGTGTTTTGCCGCGGTTCTACTGGGGGCTATTGACATTTTTTTTTGGATGGCAGTTGCTCTTAGTGGTACAATGCGGTGGTTGTTTAACTTTTTTATATTATATATATATAACCTGCGCTCATTCTTAAAATATATATGTTACACATTTCACACAAATTTCAAAATTATTGTCTCAACAAAACCTAAAGCAACAAAATCCCAACAGCATTAGAAAAATCTTGAATCAATAAGGCAGAAAATTGACCCACAAATTATCAATATCGTGAAAAAGATATTGTTTTGAAAACTTCGATAAATTTATTAATTAATTAAACCATAATAAATTCCTCGAACGTAACAAAATCGAATATTTTATCTGAAACTGAAGCTATACCCTTATTTTTAAAGGCTATTTCATAGAAATATACAAAATTGAAGGAAAACTATATATTCTAATAGAAAATATCGAACCTTTTCTCATCAAATGAAACTATATTTTAATTTTGAAAAATTCTCTCGTTTGAATATACAAAATTAAATAAAAATGATGTGTTTTAATAAAAAATATGGATCATTTCATCTTAAACTGAAAAGATATCTTTATTTTTAAAAATCCTTTCTTACAAATATAAAAAAAATGAATTGGACACTGTATTTCAATAAAAAATATCGAACCTTCTATCTTACACTAAAATAATATATTTTTTAATTCTTTCGTAGAAATATAAAAAAGTAAATAAGAAATATACCTTTTCAATTTATTTCTTGAAATTTTACTATTATTTTAATTAATTAATCCTTCGAGTGATTAAATAATTAATTCGTTTATTCAAATTAATCATCTGTTATAGTATTAGAGTTACTGTTCTTAACAAATTACTTATTTATACTAAAATATGGCATTGTTCTTATTTTAATTTTCTTTCCCATTAAATCAGTGCTTTACCCCAATATAAAATTATAATATCAGTTATTTAAATTCAATTTCTAATTTTCTAATATTAAAAAAGATATGACAATTCAATTATGACATGCGTAAAACCGCTTATCATTACGAATAGTGTCAATAAAATTAATGTATCACTAATTTTGCCTTTGCCTGTCATTTAAAAATAGGCTGGAAAGACTCCCAGCGCATGTAAGGTGAGCAGACCTCGAAATTCATTGGAAACAATATTACGATATCAATTAAAATTATAAGTGCTGTCATTAAGTTATACGCATTTGGAGAATATTGTTTGCGATTCAGAACAAATTTATGAAGGAAAAAGAGTTGTTCAAAATGTGTATGACTTATGGGAGCATTTTATAATGTTACTTTACTCTGCATTGTTTCCAATGGATTTCGAGCTTTGCTCACCTCACTCTTGCCATGGTCGCCCCAATTTTTCGGTGACTCAGCGCCATCTAAAGATAGATTAGGTCGCTATTGCACTGAAGCTCAATTGAACCAAAGCCCATTTGAACTAAGAAAAGTTGAATAACGCTGTATTTTTTGGCCTGTAGAAAAATACAAGAAAGATGGGATGTTAGTTATTTTAAATGGTACAAGTTAATTCTAATTCGTGGCATTCGTGTTTTGATGAAATTTGAATTTGTACCTTATTCCAAAGAAGATATAAATGCTCAGTTGCTCGGAGTGGTTAATTAATGCGCGTATTAATAATTATAAGTGGCATTTTTTAATAAAGCTTTAATTAACGTAATTAATGCAATCAACGTTTTGAGAAGTGTAAAATTTTATATGTCTTGCTAGCTAATATTCCTGAAGTTTAAAGCTTCCTTTTTTTGGAGGGTAAGTTTCACATTCTGCTGAAAATTACACAGGCGCACAAAAAATAACAGTGTCATGTGCGGTGAACGAGATACCATACCTATATGTTTTTGGGGTCGCTGAATCTGGGTCACTGGCAGCTGAAAAGAACTTACCGTTATTGTTATTTTTAACAACAAATATCTCGTAAACGTTAAGAGATAGGTAAAAATCCATGTCATTTTTGAGTTTTAAGTACCGCATATACTACATTATAGTCTGATATTCATATTATAAACTGACATAGATTTTGATCTTTCTCTTACGGCTTACTCGATATTCATTGATAATAATAACAATAACGGTAAGTCCTTTTTGGTACGTTCCAGTTGATCGTTCCTGAAACGTTCCAAAAGCATGTCCCGGGAACGTGTCTGGAATGTTTCAAAGGTGCCCGCGGAACTTTCCGTGCTATTAGGGTAGTGATTTTAAAGTTCCGAGGTGAAAAGCCCAGTTAATTGTAGCTTCTCTTTCTACAGTGAGGTAGGATGAGGAAACGATAAAGGATTCCATATAGGTTCTTACATAAATAAAAAATATTCTTTTAAAGGTAATTCGAAAACGCCTGGAATTAGTAAAGTATGAAAAGTATCGCAAAAAATATTCAAGCTGCGAATTTTTTAGCATAGAATTTTTAGTTTTTAATGCTTCGCTCAGACCTTGTTTAATTTTGAGTACCGATGTATAATGAGATTTAAAATATTTGAGTTATGTAGGCTTTAATTTTGAATAAGGTTCTGATAATCTCGAATTTTCATATGTACAATACTGGGTGCTTCCAATTTAATACTAGAACTATTCTGAGGTATCGAGTTCTAAAAATGAAAACCCTAATTTGTTGCTGCTTCATTTAGAAGAGTGGAAATATTTTTTAATTGCGTGTTTGAATTATAATAAGAAATCGAAACCTCAACAATTAATTACTCTTTTTAAGATACAGAGTGAAACCAGTAATAAACAAAGCGTCTGGGCAAGCGCAGCCCATAATACAAAATTTTCCAATTCAAGGACTTTGAAATTTAAGCCTTCAAAACTAAAAAATATATTTTAAATCTTAGGCTCTTTTAAATTAAATTAAACCTAGTGGTTTCCACGATTTACAATCGGATATTAATTGAATCATCGGTTTAACCTCGCGATCCCTTCTCACGATCCTCGCCGTAGGATCGGAGGTCGATTAACTTAAAGTAAACTAAGCCCTTTCTCACGATCCTCATCGTAGGATCGGAGACTAATTGAATAACCGTGTAACCTCGTGATCCTCTTCTCACGATCTTCTCCGTAGGATCGGAGAACGACTGAATTTGATTTAACCTCGCCCCTTCTCACGATCCTCACCGTAGGATCGGAGACGATTCACATAAAGTAAACTAAGCCCTTTCTCACGATCCTCCTCGTAGGATCGGAGACTAATTGAACTAACCGTGTAACCTCGTGATCCTCTTCTCACGATCCTCTCCGTAGGATCGGAGAATGACTGAATTTAATTCAACCTCGCCCCTTCTCACGATCCTCACCGTAGGATCGGAGACGATTAATTAAAGTAAACTAATCTCTTTCTCACGATCCTCATCGTAGGATCGGCGATTAATTGAATTAACCGTGTAATCTCGTGATCCCTTCTCACGATCCTCTCCGTAGGATCTGAGACCGATTAAATTTGATTCAACTTCGTCCCTTCTCACGATCCTCACCGTAGGATCGGAGAACGATTAACTTAAAGACTCAACAAACCTCTTTCCCTCACGATTCTCCCTGTAGGATCGGAGGGTTGTTCGTCTTTTCGGCTCTCACTGCCAGATCTACTCTCACGATCCTCTCCGTAGGATCGGAGCCAACTGGGGTTACAACCCAACCTGACCCCCTTCCTCGCTATCTTCCCCGTAGGATCGGAGGCCCCAATTTTGACGGCAAGCTTTCACCGGCGAAGCTCCCTTTCCCCTTTGCTGGGACCGATCTCGAACGCTCCTCTCGATCCTCTCCATAGGATCAAAGGTCAAGGCGACTCCAGCAGGTTGAACGCTCCTCGCGATCCTCCCTGTAGGATCGGAGGCCGCTACCACCCACGGTCCTGACACCATATCAGTGACGCCCCCTTCTTTTGTTGGGCAAACTTAATGAGGTACCTTCTTATTATTTTTTACCTTATCTTTTAGAAATAATAATGTACGCAATGATATATTAAGTGCACGATAATTAAGTAAGAACGGTTTATAACATTTATATTTCAGAGAATCACAAAAGATACAAAAAACTTAGGTACCAAGGTAACACAAACCAAAACAAAAGAATTAACACAGAGATTGTATCGTATTTAAATTCAAATCTTAACACTTCCCCTCGAGACAAACTCTGCCAAATAAAAACTTTAAATTTTTACTAATCCTAGGAGACGAATACAACTTTCGTGCTTTGGTTTTGTTAACGCCTTAGTCAAAACGTCAGCAGCCATGTCCTCGGATGCCACATGCTCCAAATGCACTTGATTCGATTCCACAACCTCGCGAACAAAATGATGTCTAATGTCGATATGTTTAGACCGAGCGTGATAGACAGGATTAGTTGCAAGTTTCTGAGCGCTGTAATTATCAACTTTTATCCTAATTGACTCGCTATTTGACGCTCCAAGTTCCAGTAGAAATCTTCTAAGATGTACTGCTTCCTTGGCTCCTTCGCTCAAAGCCATATACTCTGCCTCAGTCGATGATAGTGCAACGGTACGTTGCTTTCTGGAATCCCATGAAACAATTCCATTGTTTATCATGAAAGCATAGCCTGTGAAGGATCGCCTGTCGTCAATCGAACCTCCCCAGTCTGCATCAACATATCCCTCCAGAGGACTATCACCACTTCTATAGAAGATCCCAAGATCACTTGTCCCTTTTAGGTATCGAAGTACTCTTTTCGCTGCGTTCCAGTGAGTCTTGTCAAAGCAGTCATTAAATTGACTCAGCAGACTTGTGGTGTGAGCAATGTCTGGTCGTGTTGCCACAGATAAATACAACAAGCACCCAATTAGTTGTCGATAAGGTGGTTTTTCGCCATCTGCATAAGACCAAGATTTGCTTCTAACTAGCTTTGTTCCAACTTCTAGAGGAGTCGATACAGGGTTGCAGTCCTGCATTCCAAATCGATGAAGCACATCTTTAATATAAGTCCTTTGGTTTATCAGAATGCCTTCGTTACTATTGGTAAAGTCCATCCCCAAACATCGTTTAAGATTCCCGATATCCTTAACCTCGAAAAAAGTTCTTAGCTTGCAAACAAATTTTGTAATCTCTTCACGATCTTCGCACATCACAAGGATATCGTCAACGTAAATGACAATAATCATTAACTTCCCCTTTTTGTTATTTAGGTAAACACAGGGATCCGATTTCGTCGGTTCCACTCCAATGGATCGTAAATCACTGTTCAGACGTCTGTACCAGGCGCGTCCAGCTTGCTTTAGCCCATACAGAGCTTTCTTCATCAGGCATACCTTGTCACCACGTTCCAGCTCGTTCAACATGATTTTAGCCTTGTTACTCAACCCATCCTGGCTTTCTCCCTTGCAGATAATGTATTTCAGAACTTTTTCCAATCCATTTGGAACTTCCATAAATACTGTTTCTTCTAGGTTCCCGTTGAGATACGCCATTTCTACATCATATTGTTGAATATGCATCTGTCTTTGAGTAGCATAAGCTATTGTAGTTCGTATGGAACTCAAACGTGCAACTGGTGCATATGTCTCATGGAAATCTCTCCCATGTTCCTGTGAGTACCCTTTGGCTATGATTCTAGCTTTTCTTCTTTCCAAAACACCATCCAAACCATATTTATTTGTTAAAATAAAACGACTGCCAATTACTTTGGATGATTCAGGTCTGTCAATCATATTCCATGTATCCTTCATTAGAATCGATTTTACCTCGTCAGCCATAGCCACCATCCATTCGTCGAAATCTTGACTGGCCAGTGCTCGGTTGAGAGGAATTTCTGTTGCGTTGAAAGATATTTCGAAGAAGTTTTCCAGTCTTTCTGCTTCCAGTTGATCATCCTGTGTAAACCCATGAAAATTCTCATTGTCAGTATCTAGCTGATCATCTCGAGCAAACCCACGAAAATCATCGCTGTCGATTTCTTCATCACGATCATTAGACATCTTCTGCACGGTATCATTAAACTGATGATCTGAGTTTCGATCACCACAGAAATCGATATCAAAAAATTGATCCTCGTTCTCTACTTCGGTGACGTTGTCCAATGAATTTGTCATTCTTCTAAGAAGATCTTCATTAGGTTCGAAATCCTCGTAGCTCTTAGTCGTTCGAATCTGAGATTCCTCCAAGAATTTCACGTCCCTGGATATTACGACTTTCCTTTCGTTTGGTAACCAAACTCTAAAAGCCTTCGAGTCTGAGCTATATCCCATGAAGATACCTCTTTTTGATCGCGGCTCAAGCTTGCCCTTGCTTGGTGCTCTATTCATGACGAAAACTTCATTTCCAAAACGTCTGAAATCGGCCACGTTCGGTGGTTCTCCAAACCAAGACTCGTAGGGCGTCTTTCCATTGAGTTTACTTGTCGGCGATCTATTTCGGATGAAATTCGCCGTATTAACAGCTTCCGCCCAGAACGTTGCACGCAATCCCGATTGTATCAAAAGACACCTCGCCATGTCCATCAATGTTCTGTTTTTCCGTTTAGAAACCCCATTTTGTTCTGGATTATAAGGAGCTGTTAGTCTTCGTAATATTCCGTGTTTCTGAAGCAATTCGTCAAAATCCTTATTGACATATTCCTTTCCATTGTCGGACTGTAGGTATTTAATATTCTTACCTTGATGTGTGCTTATGAAAGCTCTAACTTTTTCAAATTCATCAATTACTTGATTCTTTTGGCTTATGAATTTAACCTCACACCACCTAGAAGAATCGTCGATGAAAATTACGAAATAGACTTTCTTTCCAAGAGAAGCCTCACGCATCGGTCCACAAACATCGGAATGGATTATTTCTCCAACACTCGTCACTCTTTGCGATACTTTAGGAAATGGAGGTCGGCACATCTTTCCCTGTAAGCAGACAGCGCATTCAAAATCTTCATTAAATCCATTGACGTTGACACCCTTGATGCGTTCAGTCCTGATGGCTTCACGAAGAGATTGAATATTTAAATGTCCCATGCGGATATGCCAGTCTTCCAGAGAATTTTTCTTTGGCGTCCTAGTTTTGACATCCATCTGAAAAATCTGCTTACACTCTGCATCGCTTGCTCCACTAAAAAAATATAGATCCTTTTCACGCTTTGCAGTAAGCAACACTTTTCCACAATTATCAACTATCTCGGCCTTGGTGTTACTGAAAATAACATCATGTCCCTTATCAGTAATCTTTTGCGACCGAGGCGAGATTCGTTCGTAAGTCCGGAACGTATAAAGTGTCACTGAATTGTATCACTTTTTTATTACCGTTTATTTTCGTTAAGGCTGTCGCGGTTCCCTTCCCGAAAATGTCCGTGCGTGCATTGCTAGCCAGATTTAATTTTCCATATGCACTATCTTCACAAATTTTTGTAAAGGATTCAATATCATTGCACATGTGAGATGTGCATCCACTGTCGACACACCAGGTATCACACTCCTCACTATGCCCGATTTTAAAAGATTCCTCTGTTAATAACACTTCAGACGTTGCTAGCAAACATACATCTTCGGCACTGTTTCCAGCCTGTTCTCTAGGCTTCTTATTTTTTTTACAGTTTTTCGCCCGATGTCCGATCGTACCACACTTAAAACACTTCATGTTAAAATCGTCTTTTTCCGTATTCTCGTGCCAATCTTGCCTATATTTCATATTTTTATACCCCGACTTTTTCGCGACCATCGCGTTTTGTACTGTCCTGGTACTCGTATCTTTACGCGCGTCGAATTCTTCTCCGATTTTTATTCGAAGTACTTCTAAAGTCGGTAATTCATCTCGAGATGACATCGCACACCGAAAGTTCTCAAAGCTTTCCGGTAAACTTCGCAAAAGTATGACCGTCAATAAATCATTATTAATTTCGACTTCTAGCTCTGCCAACTTGTCCACCGTATCAAAGAAACTTCGACAATGTACTCGTGCATCATCTCCTTCAAACATTTTCAGAGACATTAACTGATTTAACAGGGCGGCCTTCCGCGCTGGGCCCTTGGACTGGTATATGGCCTCCAACCTAGACCAAATTTCTCGCGCGGACGTACAAGACTTTATTTGCTTAATCTCGGACGGACTCATTGCAAGAACAATGTCCGACGGTGCTTTCAAGTCAGCTTGTACCCACCTAGCCACAGCTTCTTGTGATTGCACATTTCCTTCTATCACCTCAGGCTTCACGACACTTCCTGAAACGTAACCCCACGCATCATTTTTTATTAAAACTGCACGCATCTGGAGTTTCCAGGTATCGTAATTGTCTTTGCTGAGCACTTCGAATTTTACCCCGGTTGCGTTCATCGTTGCGATACACTATAGCACGCGTTCTCACAATGACATTAACCAACAAATTCACCACAGCCACCTGAGTTCGTGATACTGAAATCAAAGTTCGTTCTTTCCACTTATAATTTCGCGACACAGTCTGAGCCCATAACCTTTTAGAAATAATAATGTACGCAATGATATATTAAGTGCACGATAATTAAGTAAGAACGGTTTATAACATTTATATTTCAGAGAATCACAAAAGATACAAAAAACTTAGGTACCAAGGTAACACAAACCAAAACAAAAGAATTAACACAGAGATTGTATCGTATTTAAATTCAAATCTTAACATTATCAACTGTAGGGTTTATCAAAAACAGTAGGGTATCTGTGGGGTAGTATACTAAGGGACAGAAGCGAAGCTTTCTGAAGACACATCCAGCTTCACTACCTGCTTTGGGAAACAGACCCGCGCCAGCGTGGCTACCAAAAACAATCACGATACCATCTGATTTTTATTCAAATGCCTAATATTGCACCTGATTGCACAGTTTCAGATTGGAAACCCTAATAATATTGAGCAATTTATAATACAAGACTTCAAAAGTCAACAATTAAAAATTTGAGATTAAAAAATTAAAGCAAGTTGGAATATGCCGTGTCTATGGGGACGGCGATTTGTCAAGCTCAGCTGAGAGGGCAGCACCGTGAGTGGTGATGTACCTTGTACACAAGATCAAGGCATTATCTACGGTTTCCTTAGTTTTTTGTTATTTGGAAAGCGATTTGCTCCTTTATTTGTACTCCCAAATGCCACATGCAGACCTGGCATTTCGAAAATAGTGCTTGAAGCAATCACCTGAAAGCTGCGTTATGAAGGACTGATATAATTCGAATAGCAAATGTTACCACCGTTGGAACCGTCGTCTTGTGTATCACCAGGCGCACTAGCGATCCTAGCGGCCGCAAGTGTCAGTCGCCGTCCCGATAGGTTCACCAAAATTCGGTAAGCGTAGAACAAAAAGTTGAAGTGAGCCCAGGCCAATGAATTTATTACAGAGACTAAACTTCAAAACTTTAAAACTAAAACTTTACAATAACTATGTACATTTTTTAAACTGGATCAAAGTGATGAATATTTTTGAGGTTAAGTTGATAAAAAATAATGTTTCTTACACATAAGAACTTTGATATTATGTTATTTTTTATAATTTTTATATAGCTTATATATTTCTTCTTATTTGAAATTTAAAATCTCCTTGAAAATAAATTTTCGAAATACTTTTCATTCATAATTATCTGCAGAATGTAACATTTACCCTTACTAAAAAAAAGCAGCTTTAAACTTTAAAACTTTTGAAATAATAGCTAGCAAGAGAGAGATATGAAATTTCACATTCCTCAATAAATTAATTACTTTAATTAAACTTTTATTAATGAATGCCATTTATAGTTATTTATACGCGCATGTATACAATTAATCACAACTCGCTGAAGTTTGCAACGTTTACAAAAAACGAATTTACAAAAAGAAAAGTTTCGCGAGACCTAAGATATAAAAGTTCTGAATGGATCTGTTTAATGCCCGAAGATACTCAAACAAATTTCATTCCCCTAGCACCTCCGGAACACATCCCAATTTAAACTCTAAGAATCGAAAAAATCATAAAAAATGACATAACTTCCAGACCTAAAATGTTAGTGTTGATTATAGGATTATTTGGTGCCAAAATTAAATCCAGAAGGTACCTCTCCTCTATCTCTTCCCAACTTCCGGACCTAAAATTCTATACTTTGTAATGGTTCTTTTTAATGTCTAAAGATACCCCGAAGAGTTTAATTCCCCTCTCTCTTCCGGAACACCCT